>JAHXJK010000168.1:0-291856 GCA_019395245.1 Botrytis pseudocinerea
TGACGAATGTCACGTGTGCAGACACGTGATACTCATCACGCTTACCTTAGTTTAAGGCTAGCTTAAAATAAGCAATATTGTACAAAAAAGAGATCTCCAAGAGATCTCTTTCCTCTTTAGCTTTCTTATTCTAGTTATTTAACCTCCATTTATCTGCTGTAGTATGTGATCGTGACATATTTGATGGTTGGGCTCAATCAAATATATGGTGACTGTGCTGATTGACGTTGGAGCTTTGTTGGTAAATTTTTGCTGGGATGAAGTATTATATTATTGAGAATATTAAAAAGATGATGCAATAATGTTTCGAAGATTATTAAGTACGGCAAATTACTCTCATACCCTCCAAAGTGTTATTTAATTACTCTGATGCCCTAAAAATTGAAATATAATTTACTCTCATACCTCTTAGATTTTACGGTAAAAACCCCGAATGTTATCATTCTATATATTAATATCTCAAATGTCAGATTTATAACTAAAGTGACTCTAATTAGTATTTTGTAATCCTTAGTAATTTTTCAATTTAGTATAAAGCTTTTTAGGAATTAATAAAATAAAAATAAAAGAGATATAATTATTAATTAGAATTCCAGGAATTTGGTAATATAATTTGTTTTAAATTATTTCGAAGATTGGAATTGAAATATAATATAATGATATTTTAATTAGTTTTGTTATAATAATTAAGTTTTAGTGTTAATTTTCTTATTATTAAAATATTATTATATTAGTTTTTAATTTTAATATTCAAGATAATTTAAAACAAAATATATTATTGAATCTTTTGAATTTTAATCAATAATTATATTTCTTTTTTCATTAATTTATTATAAATTTTATACAGAATCTATTATAGAATAAATGGATTCTATAATAGAGAAATGGATATAATAAGTAGTTTTAATTTGACATTTTGAATCTATTATGATAGGTAGTGCGGGAAAAAGTGTCCTAGCTGTCACGTGACATTGTCACTTAGTATTTACAGTTTCTCTTCTCCTCTTGTAAACTAAAGAAGACACTGATTTTACACCCTCCATTTGACCTCCTATATTGTATGATCTTGCTCCAAGTACGTCACCACATCTCGCTACCGTGATGTAGTGATTCACCTACATTCACTATAGATCATTATTAGATTGATTATGATATATGGGAAGGCTTTTCTTGTGTGACCTCTACCACCTTCTACTCTTTTATAGTACAAAGCTAGATGCTTAGCTAGTGGGGCTCACATTGAACGATATCTATGACTTAAAGACGAGTTTCGAATTCTGAGTCGTTGTGATGCCTCTGATACTTACGATGTGTACTTGTGATCTTGAAATTTGAAAATATTTCCATTAATTTCAATTTCAAAATACAGAAATGTCAACTTCACTATCTACGCCTGTAAACCATTCACTTCCCGCTTTCCCCGAGCGATAATATTATGGAGCTAATTTGCAGTCAGTTTACGTAAATCCCCCTCCTTGTTCCCACTAAGACCATGTATCGAATCAAAAGCTGTGGACTATTATACCACATAGAGAATCAAGAAGTTAAATGTCACCCAGTAAAATATTAGTAATTTGATTGAAACTTTAAATTAAAGACAACCAGCAAATAAAGGTCGTCAAGAACCTACCAATTCCTAAACATGTGCAACCTAACTAGTCCTACATATTCCTGAACAATCTTTCGGTTGGGGTTTTGTTCCTGAACTATAACATATGGGTTTGACTCTTCCATCCGTTAAAGTACCGTTATGGCACCAATAAGAATGATAAAAGCACCTGCCCCGCTCCCATGGGTACCCAATGGGTACGAGATCATCTCTTGCAGCAATCTGAGTAGCATTTTGAAGCTCTTCCAATAAATCCCAGAAAAAATCTGCAGAACCCTTCAATTTTATCTCAGCGTCTGCTTCATCTGGCGTCGAATGAGAGTAGATGTTCTTGTGGTCCGTATTTTCGCTATGTCCCGAATATGCAATCTGGTCAATTACTATGCGTCGCAGTGGCGAGTCTGTGGATGTCTGATTCCATACACGATTAATCGTTTTTATTCGCTCTTCCAATGTGAAAATAGAGTCTGGACGAAGCCCATCATAAGCCTTTGAAAATTCTTCGTGTTGTTCTAAAAGCTTGAGCATGCTTCCCATGATAGAGTTGGCGAGCACTGGCGATTTCAAGAATTCCATTAGCAGATATGCATCAAGAAGTCTGTTCCATATCTGAATTTGAATATCAGTCTTCAATTCCTCATCCCAACGTCCATTTGGTGGCTGGCAAAATTCGATCCCTTGACTAGGTCCGCCTTTGTAGAGCCAAGATAGCAACATCGCAAACGTCTCTGGCGCTACTTTCTCCAGCAATATCTTTTTCGTTCCATCAGGTTGCAATTCGAAATTGTTTGCGATTTCGAAGAATCGCGAATGCTGCGATAGCATCTCGGCGGGGGCGATGATCGTGATCGCGCTATTCGCGAACGTAACTTCGAACATCTTGTTGTAATTTTCACTAGAGAAATCAGCCGATTAAATCAAACTTTTTAATAAAGGATAACTCACAAAAATTCTTCGAGACTACTAATCGAGTTTTCCGCCATATTTCACGAGTAATGACTAGAAATATCTAGAAATGCAAAGATCCTGCTGAAGTTTCCTCGATATTTGGTTGTCTTTTTATGGGCTGTTTTTTGAGTTTGAGAGAGTAATTTTATCTATAAGATGTAGAAAAAGAGGAAGTTTATATACAGTAGCTAGGCTTTTTTTAGCCTCGCTTAGTTTACGAGTATCTCTTCAACAATACAATGCTTATGAGAATAGCATTTGGTGAATTTTTCCAGATTCTTCGTAAAATGGGCATCTCCGTCAATTCAGAATTCAATCTGTCTTTTAAGTATGAATATTCATCGACATTACTAGAGTTCATAGATTGTCACCAAAACTCTTACACATTCACACATTCACGCATCTTTGTACCACTCATCTGTTAGGTGAATCTTGACAAATCAATGACACAGAATTTCATCATGTGATTTACATACTAATAATATTTGTTAGAAAATCCAAAAGCTTACTAAATTGAACTAAATTTTATTAGTGTACGCACCATCATAACTGAAGCGCTAAGCTAAGGAGGGTCTTTATCTCAGATATATACTGCAATGTGTTAGTGATGACAGACAATATACACCTGCAGCTGCCTTCATAGAAATGCAGGGAAAGAGATACAAGACAGTATTCATGGTAGGTCGTTTTTTGAAATCAAACGCCTTTACCTTGTGATATTTGAGTTTGATCGGCACTAAAAAGCGTTAAATTTAAAGACAAATAAGCTTTGCCTTGCATTTTGATTGATTGTTCGCTTGGCACATCGATCTACAGTAGCTCCTTTATCTACACAGTTTTAAGCTTGGAAATTATAGTCATAGATTCATGCACCTAGATATAAAAGAGCTGTCCCCATATTCTTTAGAGTAAATTCTTTCATACTTCCATGCACAAATTCATTTTTGCAGACATTCACAATTACGAAACTTTCAACAACACATCATTTGTCAACAAATACGCAAATCAATACAAAAATTTCCTAATAAAGTTCTCATTCTGGACTATCAGACTCATAAAATGTTTCGAATGGTTCACCACACTCGAGGTAGCGCAATCGCTGCCTTCCTTACTCGCAATCATCGTCCTATCAATTTTTCTCGCTCTGTTCACAACGTCAAGCTCGTAGGACTCCACAATCAGTTATTCCAGCCAGATCCGGAGATGATAAGATTCGATGGTCTTAGACTTCATGGTCCCACAGATAAAATGGTAACACATCCTGGATACATAGAGCCGGCAAGAGCAATAGCTTCGGAGACTACTCGCTATCCAAACTTCGTTAGTACCCCATCATTTGTGCGGAGAAAGATCTATTTCTTACCCCTACTTAAATTAGGCCCAAAACTCTAAAACAATTGAGACACCAACAATTCTTGTGGCCTCTGTCACAGTTCTAATCGCTGAATCTCCGGCCGAAATACCCCTCCTGAGCAAAGCAACCTTTGGCGAGTTCATCTCCGCGCTTGGTGATGCTATCGAATCTTTGACATGGGTTCATAGCGGTCGTCCCAGAAAAAGCACAAAATTGCCTGAAGATACCGACAACACAATAGATGGAGGTGAAGAAGTCCTTTAAGATGATATTCTAGGGGTGGGGATGAATTACCTATCACTTTGAAGCCATTTTCCTCTTCCTCAGCTGCAAGATCTAGTATCATCATATGTTATTGTAAAACATGGTTATCAGGAATGAGATAGGCAGTATTCATTGGGACATGTGGACTGGAAGTCAGGAAAGATATCAATTCGAGCAGCCACATGTAGCCAAAATTTGCGACACTGCTCCATTACGTATAATTAGTGACTATGGGATCAACACATAACATCCATATCATGAGATTAATAGAAATTTATCAGCATAGAGCCTCTTTTCTTTATATAGTTGTTCATCATGCTGACGTGAAGTGATCTCCCGGCAATATTTGACTGTCAACACCTTTTGAACCCGACCATTCTTGGTTCATCACAATTGCTATCCATCACAACTAGATTTTGAATGCAACTTTTTGTTTTTCACCAATAATCTTGTCGATATGAGGCAGATTATGAATTGCACTTGATGAACATTTGTGAACTGAATCGTCCATGAAAAACATCATAGGAGTTTATGATTATGTGAGTAGATTATCTCTAAAGTATTTGTCTGCTATTTTTCATCCCGATTACCCACCGAAAAGAGATCAACACCTGAATATTTGATGGCTCGTGGTGACGCTCAAAGTTCTTTGTCATTTCAACGTGCTGAATTCTTCGGTCGAAAGAAGTCATGACATTGCTAATACAAAGCGATAGACTCCGGTACTGGTATCTTGCAACTAATAGCTTCTCTTATTATGGAAATTGGCATTCTTAGCTTGGTCTAGAATAGTTTCTATCGCCTCACAGTATGTAAATGAAAATGGGACAAGACTGAGTTCTTAAAATTGGAGTCAAAACTTGCAACTAATATTCACTAATTTTGATACTTTAATAACATGTTAGCAAACACACGCTAGATGAACTGTACATACGAGGATCTTTACTTACCACCAGGTAATGACTGCGACCAAAATGGCGATAACATAAATCAGAGACACAAACTGATCCATGATCTCGACATACGTGGAATCATCTTCCCCCGTCAATACTACTCCACCAGTCAATGTCCCGATGTATTGCTCATCTTTTATCTTCAGTGTCTTCTCTAGTTGGGCAACTTTCCATCTATAATATGAAAGTATGATGAGTGTTGTAAAGATTGTGGTAAAAGAAACAACTCTGAGGAAATGTATCTCTTTGTCTTTTCGATGTATCACTTCAATGTCTGGGGTGTAAGAGTAGGTGCGCTCCTTATTCTCATTTTTACCCTTTTTGTCAAAAACTGGGTTTTCCTTTCTGAGTTTGAAGCCGGCCATTTATTATGACGTAGTGAATTTGGATAATTTATTGAACATAGCTTTCTCATAACTTTCTTATGTTGTATTTATACTTGACATTTAGTGCCCTACAGCTAGCCCATCCATATACGACAGCTTCTAAAACATGGCCCGTGCAGATGAGCCATTGAAAACTTGGATCATAGCCCACTTGCTCCTAGTCCCTCCTATATTTGAATACAGTAGATGCAATACGGCGATGATAACAAGATTCAAATCAATTGCGGCTCAGCGCGGGTTAATACACTGATTGGAGCTTGATTCGCTTATCTATAAATGGGTATCTTCTTCTTGTGAATAAATAGTATTGTAACCTAAGCTCATCTACCCTCTGAAACTACTACTGGTTTTATCAAACGTTCGATACCACCAAGGCACTCGTTTTTATCAATTTCAATACTCTTTCAGAACTCTTGCATATATTTCACCGTTCGCCGAGACCTATCATCTCAAGTGAAATAGCTTGTGATATGCCTTCCAATATTCATCACGGTCGGGAATCGTGTCCCACAAAGGTACGAATCAACCTATGAAATACACTTACATTTACCTAAAAGTGCTAATTACTTTGTAGGAATATAATACGATGACTCGGAGCGAAGCCGTCAATGCCATACAAACACGAACAAAGTCCCTAGAGCATCTGATGATACACAAGAACCCCCTCAGTCGGGCAGAAAGCCGAAGAGTCGGTATTGAAGACGAGGATGATGAGCCCAAAAACTTCAAATCCCACTCTCAAAAGCGTACAAAATCTGGAAATACTAAACTCGAGTTGGAAATAGTAGTCCTCAAGCATCGTCAAATCATTTCCGCAGTCAATAAAGAATTGAATAATCTTTTCCGTTATACTTTAGACGCGAGATTGAAGATCCTGAATGAAAATCGTCAGGAATTTCAGGTGGATATCAAAACAATTGAGGAATATTTGTTTCTCTTAAGAAAACTACAACCTGAGAATGATAAAAACTGGTCGCAGAAGATTAGGTAAGTTCAAATGCTGCCCTCCACAAGTCTGAGTCCTGAATTGAATCTAACGCTGACTTTTTACTACCTAGCATCGCCTGCGAGCTTATGACTGAATCTACTGCCATGCGCAGCAACATCGAGGCTCGCATCCAAGAAGTGGAACATTTTATTTCGGAGGCGACATGTGATAATCTAAGCTTAGAGAGCAGGAGGGAAATTATGCTTGATCTAGGAATCCGCCGCGGGACTTACGGGAGCACACTTGTGAGTTATAGAATCATAATCCATTGGTATCTTTGATACAATTAAGTTTCCAAGTCCTTTGCTAATCCTTTCTCGATGACAGAGTCTCCGAGACCATAACAAATTCCCACAGAACAGGTACTGTAAGCTGCTTGATATTGAATCATTGAAAGGGACAGCCAACGGGTCTAAGGTGACTTCCAGACACTCATAACTGAAAAATCTATAAAGCTGCAGCAGCTTTCAGAAGATGTTGACTTCGAGTGACTTGGTGGCCATGAATGAATCCTCGATGATCACTTCTTCCTTATATTCACGAAATTTTTCATATTGATTGCGAATATCATGGCATTTCAAACCATAATTATTGTACTGCAACCATAGTGAACGGATTCTAGTATAACTATTTAGTAAAGGCTAGATATTCTAAATTATCTGCAACATACAAATTAATCTTTAAATTCTGTCCTAAGCTCATAACCTATATAAGTGCCTCAATCCAATCATCCAAATATCGTTTACGTGTCTTCTTTCCATTCATGAGACATAAAATCTACATGAATAATAATTTCAGAAATTTTGAGGACCTCGAAAGACAGCCTGCCTCTAGATCACGGCTTCATTGTATAATATTTGCACTTTTGTCTCTGGAACTTTGAATTTATAAGCTCCTATTATTTGCGGCGGTAGCCCATCAATGAGAAGCTAATATCTTTATAACCATTTTGATTATCCATAATCAATATATAGAAGTTGAACCATCTGAGGTAACAGACCGAACCAAATTTATTTATTGAAATACTGAGACACGTCGAAGAGTTCCCATAATGTGTAGTTTTGATCTCTGCCTTTTGTTCCAGACATTCTCAGCTCTATATCTCATATATTTGATATTTGCTACCATCTGGTGTATTCCATATTCCACTCACGTTTAATGGTTTCTGGGGAATGATACCTCTCTCCTCACCTCCGTAAACACTACCACCCAGGTTAGCCCTCACTAAGATACTTGCCGTACACAATAAACACCACACACAAAGCCACCAGAGCTTTTTGTAAATTAATCAAACACAGTCTTTCCTATCCGTATACCAGAGCTGCCTTCAAAGGTCAAATTTCTCGTCTTTCACTTCTTCACGGAAAAAATCACCATCGAGAGTGTACCACAAGGACCCCCACTTTTTCGCCCATCAAACCATTCACTCAACCGAGACGTACTCAGACCGGAGGAGACCAACCAATTTTAATAAATAACTCTCTCTTTTGCCTATCCAGTTCCTCAGAAACCCATCACCGACCTAACCTACCTCTTAAGAGCCTCAACCTCTTATTTCCTCACACAAACAAGCTCTAGTCTCTTACCGTTTTCGTCAGTTATGATGGATACTACGAAAACAACCACCAGCCTCGTTGAGACGTATCAAAAGCAAGTCCTCGACGGCATTACCGTGGTCAATGAGAAACTCTTTTCGTTGTCGTTCTCCCGCAGAAAGAGATATCTCTCAGAGCTTCTACCAGCCTTACATTCACGAATCAAAGAGGTTGACTCTTATATCGGGAAACTTAGTGCGCCAGATCGAGCTGAAGACCTTGCGTACGTAGCCCCCCACAATCTTGCTCTCGGTTCAAATGACATGATGAATACTAATACTACTTGTAGATCGATGCGTGTTGTACAACAGGATTTGCTGCGCACAATCCTTTTCGTTCAGGGCTTACTCGACGAATACAACCAACAGAGAGTTCTTTTGAAGTTCCGCGAGTCGTCTACCACTATAAAAGTCCCTACTGTACCGTCATCAACTGTCAACTTCGAAGTGCTTGGTATCCGTAACCCATTCTCAACGGAACTTAAACCCGGGGAGCCACTCTTTCTGTTCCCAAAGATGGAAGGCCTCGAATTTGAAACCAAGGCGGAGGAACCTGTCAAAAAAAGCATCCTTCGTCAACCCCGCGACAAGTTTCCAGAGCGTGGCGTGCCAGTTCACAAGGAAGAAGGCAAAGTCAAGAGTATGAAGGATGATTTGGATCAGAACCAAGATTTATCTTATTAAATGCCGCTTACGCAATTAGATTTTCTTCATAAATGGGCTTCTAAGAGACAAAAATTGATAGATGAAGGGCCTCATGTATTTTGTTATTTCTGGGGTAACACGGTGGTGGCTTTCTCTGGCTTCTTTGTATCTACGACACAACCAATGTCTCCTCCTGCATTTATTTCATCCTTTCCTTAGTTTCAGAGAGTTCTTATCTTTGAGAGACTAGAGATTGTGGTCGGAATATAGTTACCAAAAATTTGAACTTTGGGTCATATGGTGCAACGTTTCAAAGCTCAAATATATGTTCATGAAGTAATCCGCTTATTGTCACAAGAACCTGAACTTCACTTTATTTTCCAGCTTATAATCTAATGTTTTAATTGTTGAATTCGAATCACTTAAGTATCTTCCTTGTTTTTTGTGTTGTACCTCGAAGCTGTTTGACTATCTTTTCTAGAAGTTCTCGCTTCGACTTTTCTCCACCAAGAGTGCTCATTCTCGTTTATTCTCGTTAAAGAAAACTGTTTCTCCTTCATTGCATTGTTATGGATTCCAGACTTTTTTGTCTTGAACTTTTCAGCCATGTCCTACGTATTGTTGTTTTGTAGAACCTTTCGCACATTAAGATTTTGTAATTGTGTTTGATTTATGATCACTGGTTTTGTTACACCATAGATGCCCAATCAAAAGACTAGAAAATACCACTAAAAAGATATTTTTTAGAACGGTGATTTCTCAGCTTTGAATAATAGTTTTCAAAGCAGAGATTATTCAAAGATTCATGTGTCATCCAATTTCCGTTGCATTTTCTTTTTGTTATTGGTAATCCTTTAAAGTTGTGTGGCTAACAAGGTTGTACAATCAACTAGCAAGACTCAAGCCCAGAATTCCAAAGGTCAGGCTGTCACTAAATATAAATGATTGTTTCATTATATACAACAATTAAGCTGTAATTTGATGACTTGATTGGAAGATTGAAGGTACTGGTATGCACACTACTCATGTGTGGGAGGATGAAGAAAAGGTCCCAGATCACATTAGGTGCAAATAAGGCTGACTTACTGAATATGCTATTGATTTAATTTCTTGGTGGAAAAAATCGCTACCCCTGCCTACACATGTTTTAGGCTTCTGTCCTGGTTTCATACGCATCATTCATCTTCAACTGCGCTCACTCTAGTTTGCACTATTCCCAATCAATCCTCCAAGCATCTGGACCCGCATCACAGTATCAGGCTAGTAATAGATCTATTATCAGAAGATCAAACGTTTATTCACTCTTCCATTATTGCCTATTTCAAGGTCCAGTGCAATTTAGGCATCTCTGAATCAAGTCAGTTGTAACTATCAAGGTTCTAAGGAGTTTCTGGCTAGTATACTTGCGCAATCATACTACAGGCCCATCAATTCACTCTTTTTCCATCAAACTACCTTTTTACACTCGAAATTAGGCATCTCTGAGCCTCATTAGTGATGCAAGCCAATTTTTGTAGCCATTTGTAGTTCTGTAATTCACGCTAAGACTCAGAGCAATTTCCTCCGGTGGTTATATTCGTGACTAGCTAGATAATTAAGAGTGAGAATCCTTCAGCGGCAGAGACTTTCAAAATTTGCCCACAAAATCAGTCAAAATCTATTGAGACCTCATATTAAAATCTTTCCAAACTAGACTCGCGCTCTTCTTCTTTCATAATTGAATTCTAGCCATATCTCAAATAGCTCACATCCAAGAACTCACAATTGATTTTGAGCAATATCATACGAACCTGGTGGCTGATCTTCAACATTGGGACAACGCAATTGATGGAACATTAGCTAATCGAGTCTTCCAAACGTTTTGTGCTCTCAATAGATTGCACATGAAGATTGTCTTTATCGAGCGTAGAAAAGCCCTCGTTGAACGCATGAGTAGCTTGCCCACAGATGCTCGAGCCGAGCTTTTGAGGTAAGATCTTCAAATCTATCGATACCAGGTATCTACTAACGTTTGTTTGTGACAGTGAGTACGAGAGACTCTTGGCCTTGATGTATCCAATGCGCCAGTGGTATGAGACCATTCGAGATGATTACCGAGATCTACAGACCGCTAGAAGCAATGGAGATTTGGAAACTGCCAGAGAGCTTGAGGAGGAGCTTGATCTAGAGCCAGGACATGTTTGATGCACGAATTGTGGAGTGATATATTCGCAAACCAAAACTACTTTGTGGCGAAGTTGACGTGGCTCAGACACATCAAGCTACTGGATGGAAAGATTACAACTATACCACTCCTCATGCTAGCAGTATTTTGAGAGGGAATTGGGAGTATTGGAAGAAAGAAAGAATCCGGGCTGGTTTGGCGGTGTTCGTAGAGGCAATCTTACCGCTCAATTGTCCAATATCTACAAACTTTGATTTCCAATGACGTGACTTGATCATAAATATGTTTCATTACTTTATTCAACATTGAACCTCGCTAGTGATTGGAAGATATCGCTAAATGCGCAAAGTATTTGCAAAGAAATTTGTCACAGAGGCATATATACCATAATTAATAATTAATGATCCTATCAATTGCTAGATAGTCACTTCCAGATATGCATAGTTTTTTGTGCAATTTACCTGTACCTTAATATCAGAGATCGAGAATTGGGCGTTGTATAATTGCTGAGGTCCGAGTAGCTGTTAGAAAAATCACACGAAGAGTAATTAACTTCTGTCGGGCATAGCCTCCATAATGGAATACACAGTAGGTTTTCAGTCACTGAATAGCTGTATCATCTAGTCTTGCCTTCCTACATTAATGATAGATCTATCAATGATAATAAAGATATGCAACTATAACTGGGAGCTATCTTTCACTACTTAATACGGTCCTTGGCGGCGCTCAGCGCATGTAACAGAGGAAGTTAAGCTTTACCCAAAATGCGCTTCAATATCTTGAACACCATGACATCTTGAATTATAGCCATCCCTACTCTTGAATCTCTATATATATAACCAATTATGGTACTTAAGAGTCATAAACAGACCGTATGAACTGGAACAAACCATTTTAGAACCACATGTGCCTGGATAATCATAGATTTACCTTGAACCAAATCAAGGAATCACGCTCGCTAAGCAGATTCAGTTTCTTAAGCTCGCGCTCCTCATGTAGCCTTTATTTGCTCACCGTAAGAGTAGACAGTTATTTAAGGGCTTGTGATCTCCCAGCGACGAAGACTTTCAAACTCCACGTTCTTTACATAGTTGATCACTTAAGGTAATCTCATGCCCAACAATCTAAAATATTTAGACTATTTTATTATATCTTTATCTTTACAAACAACATCTCGATAAATTGGATCTCTGGAACCCAACTTCTTTCTAGATATAATCTCCAAGAAGCAAATATGTCACAAACTACACCTACCCAAAACGTGGAAAATAGCTTGATTGGAGCATTAGAGATTGATTTCAATCAGTACATCAGAGAACGCCACCAAGACTGTAAATCTTGGAATGGGGCTATTACAGGAACCCTCTCAAACAGAATCGATAAATGCGAGATGGCGATCGAACTGATAGACAAAGAGATCGATTTCTGCGATGAGAGAACTTCGTTTATTGAAACCGACAGGCTCTCCGCACCTGAATATCAATTCTGGCTCCTACAGCAAGTCACGCTATTCCTCTTCAATCCAAAATGGTAAGCATACTAATCTGAGGTTATTACAGGAACTACGAGCAACTCTTAACCCTCCTGTATGCAATGAGAGCGTGGTTCCGGCAGTTCCAAGATGATTACGAAGCCATACATCACGCACTGAGCACTCGCGATATCATGACTGCTGAGGAAATCCAGCGAGATCTAGACGAACCATCTGAGTTTGGCTTTCCAACTGAAGATACAATTCAGTCAGAACTGAAAGATAATGATGAAGATGGAAGAGAATCAGGATTTGAAGATGATCCCGAGCAATCTTAACTTGTGGGGATAAAATCATATCTGAGATATGTACCGAGCCACAAGTTGCCACTTCTATGAAGTGACTACTGTCAAGGATGAGAATGTCTGCGAGCCGATTCAGAGCGTTAGATTGTGAAGAGCATTAACGATACTGGGAGTATAACGGGGAATTTTTCAAAGCAATCTTGTAAAGTTAAATACTATTTCAACCCATCATCTCTGCTGCGCATTGTGCTTGATATGTACTGTGCTAATGATGTCATTTCACTTGCTTTCATGTATAATAGAAGCCACTCACACTCAGAGGGAACTCCTAGATAAACAGCGTCCTTTTATACTCTTAATTTATCCAAGGTTCATGCTACGATGAGGATGTTTCTTTGCTTCTACTGATTAAGATGTTTAGACATATTGACGTTAGGTCATCATATCAAAACTATGAGTGTTGTGAAACAGCTCAAGAGCTATCATAGCTATTTATTGTAAAATAGAAAAGAATTCTTTGATGAATACCGATCTTTCAGTTCAAAACTCCTATCTACTTTGTTAAAACTTGGAGAAAGCTGTTTATTTCTAACATTCTTTTGGATAACTCTCACAATCAGGTAGTGATAATCAGATCGTATTCTGAGTTAAACTGTAAATATGCAGGTATCTAGATATCTTATGCCTTCAAGTTAAAAGCAAGAATACGTCTTTTATCCATGTTGAGTTGAAGAAGTGTCCAAGAGGCATCTCATGGATATCTGACGAGTATATAAAAGAATCAAATTCAACTTTTTAGTATATCCACTGGTGATCATCAATGATCAGAGACTTAACTCATGTTCTCATATACCTATCAGATAATGTAAGAAGCTTCGACTCTCTTGACTAAAGAAGGAAGAATTTCCCGAGATCTAATATATAAGATGTACAGACTATTTTCACATGTATCAAATCCAATGCGAAAGTTTATCACCAATAGCATAACTTTGTATCAGTACACGGCTTTACAGACAAGACCAGAGTCTATAGTAGCACACTTTCTCTAAATCTCAAAGCAATATACTTAATTCAGTCTATTACAGGAAATTCATATTTCTCAGCAACAACATGATGCATCTTATTCTCATCTCCACTTTAACCTAACTAGAGCAGCAACACTTATACAAGTATCCATAATCCATCAAACCATCCATACATAATCCTCTCAACCAACTCAAAACAAGCAAGAACCTATCCGTTCCATATGCAAAACTTCTCAAAAGCTATCTAATACTGGTCAGGAAAGGTTACCAAGTATATTGTACTCGTAAATCATGGAGAAGTCTCATCAAGAAGGTATCGTCAGATGATATCGCTTCAAAGACTATCCTTTGATTGAACATCTAGTACCTATTCACAGTATGAGAAGTACATATTTCCTCGCTACCTATCATCTCATCCCTCAATATGATCCCAAAATCACGTCCAAAGTCTTTACTCAGGACCTCATCATCCTCAATTGATATGATAATGACAATGACAATGACAATGACAATGACGAATATGATGCTAGCAGAATAGAACCTAACATCGATGATACAATCGCGAAAAAGATCTTATCCAATCCGTACAAGTCTCGTAGCTTGTCTAAAAAGACTAATATAATAATTCACAGTGCGTGCAACAACTATTCTATCTCAAACCGCACATTCCATTCCCATTACATCTCTCATCTCTGCAGTTCACTTATCTTTTCAAGATACAAGTCCCAAGTCCTGTTATTCCTCCGATCAAAAATCTTTACAATTCCTAATCTTCGACCTTTTAGTAAAGAAAGACTAGTTCATCTTGCTGTTAGATCTAGACGATCTCTTTACTCAGGCTCAATGTCATCTCATCACTTCACAAGTATACAAATCTCCGCTCATAAAGACTCATCTCATCTTCTTTTCTCCACTTCCCATACACACATCAGTCCAACCATGCATAATGTCTCCATCCTGTACCACCACCAGCACAATTTTCCAAATAAGTAATCTCACCCCAATCCCAATAATATTCCGGTCAGATTTCCACGCATAGCCAATCAAAATCAACATCATCTATCATCTATCATCTCACCCCCTCATCCCTCACCCCTCACTTAAAGCCTCTCATCTCAACCCCCATTCGAACCACACTGAAAATTCCCCCTCCCTAAACCATCTTGACTCTACCACCTCGACGCTCCATCCCTCACGTCACCTACTCACAATAAACCCCTTCCCTTCCCTCACCTCACCTCACCAAATCATAGTGCATCCATCCAGCACCAAAACGAAGCCCAATATACACACACCATACACTTCATCGCCACCTATATCACATATCAAATCTCCCACACAAGCTACCCCTCATCCATTCTATCACCCATTCCCCATTCCCTCATATCCTTATACCCAAAGCCCAAATTCAAAATCCAAAAACACTTAACAAACAAATTTCGATCAATCATCAACCCACATATTTCCTCCCTCTCTCCATCTCTCCCAGACATATCTTCCATATTTCCTTCCTTCTCTTCTCGTACCCATCTCATTCTCAAGCTAATGCTCATCTTTCTAAGCCTACCGGTATATATCAATCTAGTCCACGTACGTAAAACTCATTACTAAGTAATTGAGCTTCCCAGAACTCTAGATTTGTCTTCAGTCTTCTCATCATTTCCTTCATTCCCATCATTATCACATAACAATCAATGCCGAACATGACAAACTGAAGTATAACCACAACCACAACCACAACCACAGGCACCACACCCAACAATCGATCTATTACACTCAAGTCAGTTCTTGATATTCATCACTACTAGCTACATAGCTATCTAGCTAGCAAGTGATTCTCTTCCAAATAAAAAATGAAATAAAGAAATAATCCCTTAAAACATCATCCATGAATCATCCATGAATCATCCATCCTAGATCCTAATGCATTTGCCTGTCCACCGAATTCCCAATTCATATCTGTTGAATCATACGAGTACATAAATGCCTATTCCTCTCGTGGAATTGACTGTTTTCACTTCGATTGCCGATAAGATGACCACCCACTATCCTCTCCACTCCGATCCATTGCTTACACCACTCCCACTTTCTCCAGGTATGGGTAATGTACCATCTTCCTCACTTTCTTCCCCCTCATCCAAAATCCTCGCCAACTCATCCGGATCCTTCATTCTCGCATCCTTATCCACATCCGCATCAACAACACCACTTTCTTGTCCTTCATACCCTGCCTGTCTTTGACTTTCGCCTGCAAGAACTCCTTCATCTGCACTAACTGAAATACCTCTTGCTCCCCATTTAGTACCATTTCGGCTTGGCTCTTGTCTACCGACAGTATTTGCTTCTTCATCCCCTTCATCATCATCTTCCGTTCCCACCATGTGTTTATTCCCCAGCACTCTATTCAACAACCAGCCTCTACTGATATCATCTGCATCAACAACTCCTCCATTCCTCAACTTGACTCTTTGTCTTGTATAATAAACCCAGGCGAAGTCAATATAGAATGCCGTTTGGATCACACCACCAATAATTGATATTGCATCTGGAGAACGATCATTGATATCTAATGAACGCCAAATCCAATTCAAGATGTAGAAGAAACGGTAGGAACCAAGTGTGACGAGATAGAAGGAATCGAGGACTGTGGGAACCGTTGTTTGACGAAGGAGAAGAAGTTGAGGGAGGATACAAGTTGATTCGAGAAGAATGGAGAAGACCCATAGGACCTGTTTTTCATTTTGATTAGTGTTGCCCGTAGTCAAACGTTGAGGAATAAACTTACCTCCATAAACCCCCAACCATACTTCCTCTCAAAAATCATCATCGCAATCGGTGCCAATACCGCACTCCCAACAAAACACAGCCCCCCAAGTTTCCAAGCCTTTTCTCTTTCCCTAGTTCTCGCATACACTCTTAACATCAAAAAGAGAATATAGAAAGAAGAACCTATATAGAAGACTTTGAGGACGAAGTTCCAGAGGATGAAAATCCCAGAGAAGAGATCCAAGTAGCGGGTTACGAAGACAAGGGCATAGAGAGATTGGGTTATGAGGGAAACACCTGGGAGATGTTAGTTTCGGGGTCGTTTGTAGGAGAGGGGGACGGAGCGGTCGGGCATGGCGGGGGAACATACCTTCCGCGGAAGAGTTACGGTGAATGGCGAATATGAGGATACATTTTGAGAGGGTATGGGAGATATCTCCTAGTATGCGGAAGAACTAAAAGGACAAGAGAGAGTCGGTCAGTAATGCAAAGCTAGAAATAGGGCTGGGAGTGTGCGAATCATGGGAGGCAGCTTCGAATGGAATCCAAGATTGACATACATTGAAACCAACCATTCTATCTACTTGTCTAAACCAACCCCTATGAAATGGCGTAGGTAATCGTCGCTAGGTGAAGACGTTGAAAGAATGATTGTATATGTAATTGATGGGCTGTGGAAGCTGTGAAAGCTGTGGTATCCGGTAGATTACGCGTCGCGGCCGTTATGCGACAATACCTAGGTAAAGAGCATTAGAGCATACGAAGCATTCCTGTCCTCGAAATTCTCAATGAGTTATCTCCAAGATAGGGATGCAAACATTCAAGAGGACAATCAAATGGAATGAAGGAATCAGGACAGTTTGAACGAAGTGAAACATGGTAACGTTGTCACAAGCTAAAGGAATAGCTTCAGCGATTCGCTTGTGGCTGATGCTTTGGATGGATTGTGGCTGAAATTTGGGGATATTTTGGTTGAGTCAGCTTCTTAGTCATAGAAAATAAAAATAAATAAGGGTTCAAACAAAACAATGGTCTACAAGGGACCATCACCACTTCACTACCACTACCTCACTACCTCACTAGATATTTGGACAGGCAATTCAAGAAACGTAGCTACTCTTTATCTACTGAAAATAGTTTTGATAAACTCACATGGTGAAGTAGTTGCAGCGGAATAGAATATTCATTGAAATTCATACAACGTATAGATCTTGATATAAACATAAACATAATCGTAAACGCCGATATCGTAGACGTCCTTCTGGAAAAGATACAACAAAATAGCCATATATGCATTCATCTCAGCTCTACCTCCCATAACGCTCTCAAGACGGATAATCCTCCACCCTGAGTTTCTACAGTTCTTCCTCTACCTCGATCATTGGGATCTTCTACCCCACTATATATATCTGCACCTTCTTTAGTCTTGCTCGCTCTCGCTTCTCTGGGGTATTCGTCTCCTCTCCATTCGGTGTTCTTTGGAACTCCAGTATTTCGATAATCTACAGAGCCTCTCGATGTCTGATCCTGTGTATGGTCCGCGAAAGAAGAACTCTGTGCAGCCGGTACACCCCACCACATACCAAATTTCCCTTCTTCATTCTTGGTACTTAATGCAGCTTCGGCATTTCGCCTGATCCATTTTGTATACTGCGAGCATTTGTCAGAATGCCACTCTCTGTCGAGTTCCAGGCTTTCTTTCGTCCCTGCAATAGGCTCCCCTGGCAAATCACTACAGAATGCAATCAAGTGATGAAAGAATATGCCTTTGAAAGTTTGTCCATTTTGAGAACACGAAGCACTTGAATCGCATCCTTCTTCCAGTATTCCATTCCTACCCAGGCCAAACCATTTTGCCAATGCGGAACCATCTTTGGGTGGCGGTGAGATAACAACATCGTGTTTCAGATCATAGCCTGTGGCGTCAATAACATTCGCGATGAGTTTGTGGCCATCCACAAGGTATGATCGTGCGGCGGTTGCGTCATACAAACCACGTTGTCCAGTAAGCAAAACACCTTGATTGTAGGTATATACCATCTCATTTCTAGAATCGCAATGGGTGTTTTCACCGCCAGAAAGATTCGAGATATGATATCCGTCGACATATAATCCTTGTAAATCCGTCATATTGGAACCATTCAGCCATTTGTAAGCATCAACAGCTGCCTGTAGATATTTCGGATCGCGAGGTGGATATGAAGGGTTGGAAAGCATAAATGGGGATTGATTGTCATCTCCAGGGAAATAGAGGTACATCGATATCGAAGCTGCGATATAGAGTTCATTGGTAATTGCGTTCTTGTATGGAGTAAGGTATGGTGACCATATCATCCCACCACCACAGAGAGTAGTATCCCATCCTTGTGACGCCAATTCCCAAAATAGTCGCGCTCGATGTGCAAATGCAGGTTTATATTGTTGTCCGTACCATTCTGGCTGAGAGTCATTTGAATAGTGCAATTCAGAATGTAAATCAATGAATTTGACAGTATCCAACCAACCAAGAACTACCCACAACATATCATCGAAGGCTTGCTGTCGTAGAGAGAAGGCATCCTGGCCAAAATAAAACCCAATTACTTCAGCAAAGTATTTATTGATGATGTTCTCGTTCGTTTTTGATGAGGAAAGTGCAGAAAAGGACTTGGTGATAGTGGTGAGTGCACCAGCAACATAGGTGCCTGTTTAGAGAGTGGTGTCAGCTCTTGCTCTAAAGTGGTTTCAACATGCAAAGAAAGTATTGTACCAATCACTGCAGATGTCCAATCGATTCCTGTTGGATAGATGCCTTGCCATGTCGCAAAGTAGTCTTCTTGTAGCACGTCCAGCGCGCTTAACATTGCCGGTAGAACCTTTGAGTCTTCAGGCTTGATGAGCTCTTGAGGGCTCCCATTGATTGTGATATCCTCATTATTCGTAAGTGGCCGTTGAAGCAAATCATTCTGCCGCACAACACCGTTGGACCTCCCATTTACGCCAATTGAGAAAGATAATGCGCAGAATAAACACAGCAGTAGCAAAGACATACGCGGACGTGGATGGATCTGTGTTGAGAACGAAATCATGATTGAGGCTTCTCCTCCGCGCGGGTCAAAGAGTAACAGTAGTATGTACGAAATGCGATTGAAACAAAAGGAAAGCGACGATGCCAACAACAAGGACCTTTTTATCCTTCTATTCAGATAACCTTGGGAGACGAAGACATATACATTCAAGCAAAAAAGAGGAAAATGACAATGGAGTTGTCCACGCGGTCACAAAAGAAAGGAAAGGGGGAAAGGGAAAGGAACGGGAGCAGATGTTGATTCAGAAATGAAGCTTGGGAGGGTTGTAGGAGTCCTCGTGTTCCTGGTCTCCGGTGATCTTAGGAAGAGTGCCAAGGTAAGACTTAACCGATTTGAGGGCTAGGTTGTTTCCAAAAAAAGGCGGAGGCGCGGGGTTGTGTCATGTGATCATGTGCCATCCGGAGAAGTTTCTCTTTCTCCCGTCCAATGCTGCATGTTCGTCCATCATCACATCACTCATTTTTGGGAATAGCTTCATTTTGGGCCAAACTTACGGAAACATATCTTCCCACTTGATCTTGACAAGAGGGCGCATAGACACGAGGCCAGCACGATGAAATGTTCCACGAAGACATTCTCAACCAGACACACATCGCTGCCATGTGTCAAGAAAATTGGTATCAATAGCATTCGTTATCATCATGATCATAATAATAGTACATTCATTGGCTGTTTGCATCCCAACCGTATTACAAAAAGTCTCGCTTGCTCCCCTCAACTCCACGCTGGAAAAACAATCACCCTCCCTCCCAACACCGATTTCGCTAAATTTTCATACAGATCATCCCAAAGAAGATACTTCGATTCGTGACAAGCGTCACATTGGATATGGCGCTCTTCACAGGCCTGGGACTTGATGACCTAGTGACTACTGTCAGCGATGATATTCCAGAAATGAGTAGCATCAAGATAATCACTTACGACCAAGAGGTTTGGCTCTCTTGTAAATGTTGTTCGCTTGTCCTTGTCGAACCTTCAATGCTTTTGCTCTACATAACAGATCAGTATCTTGTACTCATGTTATCTTCAAAGTTTGAGTAACTTACTGTGCTTCCATCTCCAACTTAAGTTGTCTCATATGTTCTCTTGCTTCTGCCACTGCCTCTCTAGCATTAATCAATGCTCTATCGGCTTCTCTCTCCATTTGCTCGGCATTAATAATTCTTTGCTCCGCAGCTGCGATAACTGGGTCTTGAGCTTCCCGATTCTTGTGTAGGAATCCGCGATTGCGGCTACTTTGAGATGGGGTGGAGGAGACGGTGGACATGGAACGTTCGGATGGTGAGACAGACTCGTTACGGTTACGATGAAAAATAGATGAGCTTCGCTTGGGCTCTTCTACGACTGGCTCGGGCTCATATTCTTCCTGATGACGACCGAAAAGAGGCATGTTGATGGCTGGTATAGATTGATTTGAGATTTGTTATTTGTTCAAGGATTTAAATGATTATTTGGAGTATATGACTTGGCGAAAGCTTACAATGTGTTGTATTTTTGACGATTTGATAGTGAGAACTTTTCCCAAGAATACGAGCAGTTTCATGATACTTATCTCCTTTCTCCCATTCTACCCTTCTCCCCATCATCACAAGAATTTCGCTTCTTGCCAAGTTTCTTTCGAGGAAACAGGGGGTGCATACAATGACGTCAATCGTACGACGTCAGCGATCATCTTTTTCCTGTATCATACAACCAATAGACAGATGAATTGCAGAGATAATGCTTGTATTATGATTATCATAATCGAATTTGATTCAAGGTTTTCAAGGGACTGATTGATGAACTGCTGGCGGTGAATGATTGGGCTTGAGCATAGCAGCCAGGATAGGGCAGGGCACCATGTGAATGGTTACACAACGTTTAATTGATTGATTTCAAGACACGCTCAAGGTGCGATTCAAAGGCCATTCGCTCGCGAGTCTTGACTAATCTTTCGAGATTATGCATCTCCTCTACGACGTAGGTACGACATAGGCTACATCGCAGACAAAATATCTTCCAGTCTAGTTGATTGGGTAGTTGATTCTGCGGGTGAGAGTAACCCCTCCTCCAATTCCAGACTAAAAAATTTGCTTTCACGTCTATACATTTCCAGCTATTTGAATGGTTCAGCAGGACGTTTTGTTGCATGTCTGGAAATTCAAAATCTCTCTAGTCAACTTGCACTCCAACTGATTGGACTCTTGAATAACTCACCATAGACCTTTGTTGCATATCTGAAAGTATAAACCACAACTGTTGACTCGAGTCGAGTTGCAATCAGGATGGATGTACTCTTTGCTCACCAAAAACAGTTATACAGTACCCAGGTAGATAGAATGAAGATGTTCCAAGAACTCACTAGAAAAATTAGGTATGGTGACTGGATTTCCTTATTTGAAATTCGAAATTCGAAATGGCATTTTTTGACTTATGAATTCAAGTCCAGGCTCACTCAGTTTTAGAAGCTTGCCATGCACATTCAGAAGGCCAACGTGCTCGATTAATTTATCTTTCACTGACATGACTACTAATCAGGTAGATACTCGAAGGAAGAATCGAGATGTTCACAACTATTTTAAAACAAAGCAAGTAGAAACTTTTTACGGAAATGAACGACATCATGATATTGAAACCTTAATAACTACTTCGCTCAATCTCGTTCCATTAGTTTTTGCATTTTTGAGCATCAAGCGACAGACCGCCATCAAAATTTCCAGTCGATCCTTCATTTCTTTGTTTTCTCATTACCAATTATTGGTCCATGACCAAAACACTTCTGAACCTAGCATCGCCACTCAACATGTGATCATAAGCCTTTTGAACATCGCTCAATGGAAATTTCTCGATCATGCAATCAACAGTATGTAGCTTGGTGAACTCAATAGCCTCCTCACAATCCAACGCATGGCCAGATGGGAAACCACTGACTGAAGCCATCTTCGTGATGAGATCGATCGAGTTAATCTCCACACCACCACAAGGAGCTAGAATGAGCAACTTTCCGCCCGCACCCAATCCACCAGTTAAGGGGGAAATAGACTTGGGGTTTGGAGCCGTGCAAACAATTAGCGCTGCTCCTCCCATTTCGGTCAATTTCTTGACAGGGTCATCTTTCGATGTGTCGATATACTCATGAGCACCCAACTTGTGAGCAAAATCTCTCTTCTTGTCACCACCACTAATAGCTACAACCTTGTATCCCATCTTAGCGGCATACTGTACAGCCAAATGTCCCAATCCACCCAATCCTTGAATAGCAACAACTTCACCAGGTGTAATTTGTAATTTTCTCATGCTGTTGAAGACAGTGATACCGGCGCAGAGAATTGGGGCATATTCATAAGGATCGACATCTTCTGGAATTCTCACTACGGCTTCACTTCGAAGATGAACATATTCGGCGTAGCCTCCGTCGCGAGTGACACCATTAATGGCACCATTGGAGCACATTTGACTGCGAGATCAGATCGTCAGTAACTCCACGCATAATGGTGCGGAAAAGAGGGAAAAGTGAGAGAGAGAAACATACAATTGTCCCCGATTGCACTGTTTACAAGTGCCATCATGACCTCCGTGCCAAGGTCCTCCCACTCTCTCCCCAACCTTCCATTTCTGAACACCTTCTCCAACAGCAGCAACTGTGCCAATTACCTCATGACCCGGGACGATTGGAAATCCGTTTCCAAAACCGCCGGATTGAACGAGGGCGTCGGAGTGGCATACTCCGCAAGCAATGACTTTCACGAGAACTTCATTTGCGGATGGCTGCGTGAGCTCAACGTCCTTAATGACGAATGGAGCATTGGCACTTTCGAAAACAGCTGCTCTGTAGGTTTTGGGGAGGGACATTGTGGAGATGAGAGCTTGAGCTTTGTTTTTCAGAGTGGTTGGGAGGGTTGTTATGGTGTTCATGAGATTGATGATTAAATTTTATTGTTGTGCTTGCGAAAACAAGAGATATAGAGGTGGAAAGAGAGAAGCTTCGGTATCTTTAATACTTTGGAGAAAGATGGAATGATATAAATGTTTTAGGAATGTGGACAGACACCACAGGAAAGATAGATGAAAGAGCTACCCCGCCTTAAAGCCGATACGGACATTGGACGCATTTTGCATATAGTTTCGGTCGAATACATCATAATAACTAATCAAGAGCTAAAGTTTCGTCGGCGATACAAAGTCTTGCAGGTGAGAAATGGAGAAATAGAGCTTTAGAGTTTGGGACAGCAAGATCAGTTATCAAAATAGTTAGTAGGTGGAACCCCGCAATCGAGCCCCTCACTATAAGCGGGCTTTCATTGGCCGCAATATAGTACATGAGCCCGGAGTTCGGGCTTTGTCGAAATCCATTGGTGAATTTAACAAGTAAGCTTACATCAATAGTGTGATACTCGAGAATATCCTAGCGGGGCTTTTCGCCTATCAATATGTCACATTTCTTCCTTGGTTAGATAATACGCTGTTACTAGTATGTGGATATCACGAGATCTGTCAAACAAAGAGTGACACATTCGAGTGCATATGTTACGGTACTCTTTATCTAGGGGTACTTTCTCATAACAACTCGCATCTCAAGCAAAGAATCAAGGAAAGCGATATCTTTTGGATAAATACAGAAGTTGTGTATTTTGTCCCAATGTTTGACAGTCCTCGATGTAACGTTTTGATTGTGTTCTGAATATGATTGCCCAGAATCACCGGAAGATTTTAGCAAACCGCAAGTGCAGAATCGTAAAGTAGAAACATCACAAATGAAAGCACCACCACTATCCATTTCAAAAATTCCATTGGTTTGTCAATCTTTACCAAATCTTCATGCATAAAGCCACAATCAGGAGTAGCATCACGATGCTTCTTCCACAATCTGTCATTTGTAGATTTCCCCTCACTCCTGTCTTTTGAAATGGCAGTGATAAGGAAGCTTACTAGTTCACGTTGCTCAACATGAGTTCGTCTTCTTCAAATTCAAAAATTAGATACAAAATGATACCGACGAAAGATGATGGATTAAATGCGGCGGTAGGGAGAGTGGACGAAGAATCCGAGGAGGTGGTACAAGAAGAAGGCATCACGGGTTTCGATAGTAAATGGAGATACGCCACCGATTTCCTTTCACAATGGAGAAGTATTTTTGACAGGGGAACGTGAGCTGAGTCCATCATCTCTTGTCTCGCCCAGTAGTACTGATACTTCCCAGCTACCCCGGCTCCCTTCTCTTCAACACGGGAGCTTTCATTCTCCCAGCTCTTTACTCCACCCTCAGCAAACTGTGGGTAGCCAACATCGATTCTACCCAAGTAGCAACCACAGATGTATACACATATATCGGTGTCATAGTAGAGGTACTCAATGAAGGGCTCCCCCGAGCCGTCTGGGTTATCATAGCTGATGAATCAAATCGAAGTCTCCGTTCACGATTAACAATCACCTACACCCTTATTTCCTTTCAAATTCTTTTCGGCACTCTACTCATGATAATCTTTCTCTCGAGTGCTGAACATCTCGCCGCGGCTTTCGTACCTGAGGTTGTAAGAAAAGCTAGTCTCACATATGTAAGAATCTCGTCAGTACAAGCGTTATCCAGCGCAATGGGTACTGCTGTTGCAAATTCAACACGAGCGTTGGATCACCCAGACGTCCCGCTGTTGATCAGTTCGGTGCAATTTGCGGTGAATATTTTGTTGGACTTGCTTATCATTTCGAAGTTCCATGTAGGCTCTTTCACACCCACAGTTAATACGCAGGCGTTGATCAGGATGACCTGTGATCTTGCTTCTGCAGGGTGTGGTTTGCTATATTTCATTTATCTTGCTTTGAAGATGCAAAGGTCTACTCCTTCACCTCCCATTACACGCGAATCCGCATCTTTATCGATGTCTCCATCGCCGTTGCCATCACCATCGGAGTCCGAAAGTGCAGCCAGATCGAGACCTAAAATCACAATCTCAGCACTCAAAACACTCTTCAAACCAGGAAAATGGACATTCCTTGAATCAGCTCTTCGCAACGCAATATATCTATGGCTCATCCACGGGATTGTGTCGATGGGTCTAGATTATGCCACTGCATGGGGTGTGTTCAATAATATTCGATGGGGTATTGTTATGGTTCCTGTGAACGCATTGCAGGCATCTGCATCGACCTTTGTGGGTCATGCGTGGGGAGCTTGGCGAAAGGGTGTTGGGGTTGAGATCAGGAAACCGAGAGCTGAAAGGGGAGACATTCTAAGTAGGTCTTAAATTTCATCTATTGGATTAAAAATGAGGGAGGAAAGAATACTAATGCTGCCAGAAATTGTTCACTACGCCCTAATATCCAGTATAATTTCTCTTCTCATCGAGAGCATATTCTGCATCTTCCTCTCCCTTTGGGGTATCCGTAAATTTTCCTACTACCTCTCCGAATCCGCAGCCGTAGCAAAAAACACAGAACACATGTGGAGAACAATCGACTGGTGTTATATTTTCTACGCTGTCACCACACAACTCTCCGCCATTCTCCTAGCTACTGTCCCGAAACTCTATTTTGTGCAAAGTCTGGGAAGTAATTTGTTGTGGATGTTACCTTGGGCAATTGCGGTAAGTAAGATTCACATGACGAGCGAGAATGCGTGGATGTATGATGGAATCATTTTTGGGGGAGCGTTGGTTTTTGATTTCTTGAATGTGGCGGTTGTGCTTGGGGCGTGGTATTGGGGATTGAGGAGGGGAAGATTGGTGGTGGGATGATTGTGGGAGGGATCAGAATTAGGGTGTGTTGGGGAGACTGGAAAATTAGTTGACCATGTTGATACTTTTGTGTCGTAACATAAACTGTGAATGAGTTAAAGTTAGAATTGAGATGAAGCTGCAGCAAACTAATTCTCAAAATTATATCACCTTCATCATTAGCCGATAGAAGGAATTATAGATTTTAAGGTCACACGCCAAAGTAGCACTGGCGACTCATATCCAAATTCATTTAGCAGCTTTTGCCTAAGTCGATGCACAAACAGAATGAATAGACTGAATCAGTTAAGAACTAACTACTATATAGGCAGAGTAGCTATGTCTAGTACTGACAAGTAGAATCCTTCTTCATCGGAAATTAGGAAATGGTGTTTGAGGCCCTAGAATGTTGTGGATAAACTGCCTAAAGATCCTTACCAGTAGCCTAGAGTGGATCTTCAATCCACCCGAATTCCCGGGTTGCTAAAGCTTATTTAAACAAGCTTATTAGCAGCGTCTAGATACCTGAGTCTCTTATTACTCGTCGTTTCTTGCTTTTTGAATTCAGATATTTTGTCAGAAGCTGATGGCCCATTGGAAATCATCTCTAATTTCACTTAATTTCACCATTTAAGATGGGTAAGTTTTATCAGAACTACGCGGAATACTTCCAAGATATTAACCATGTCGTCTCCAGGTTACTCAGAGGTTCCTTGTCAAATCTGTGGCGTCAGCTTTAACATAGGACGATACCGGACTCCAGATGAAATCGAAGACGAAAGTGCTTCCTGGTATAATCAGGACGGAGGGTATGTTGCGGGGGATGAAAATTGTGGTACCGATTATGGATGTTTGTTCTATCGTACAACACCGATCTCAGAACAAAATGGAGAATTCAATAGACAGAACAATCTGCCTTTCTATGAAGATAACACTCCGAGGGTTGAGGATGATAGTTTGTCGTATTCCTATGAAAGTGCATCGGATGATGAACCTTTGGAGTATGATTCAGATGCAGATGAGACTTCCTTCGAAGATCATATCACAGAAGCATTATCAATGCAGGAAAACAGCCAAAACATCCAAGCTAGCAGCGAAATGGAAATGGATGGCGACGACGTTGATGGCAGTCTCGACTTAGATGAGGAAACAAAGCTATATCACGATTGGCTATCAGGATTCGATCAACACAAGTTGATAAATCCCCCCAAAGTCGAGAAGATCATGATCACTGAAGAAGAAGCACGAGATATGCAGTGGGAAAACAATTTTACACATTTATCAGGTCCAAAATGCTCGGGAGGTAAAGCATACAATGGCAATTTCATCACTGCTCAAGAAATGAGAGGGTGTACCACAGCACAATGTCTCGTTTACAAAGATGAGAACTGGAGTCCTAGCTCTGATGACGAAAGTTTCGAACTTGAGGGGGATGTCTTTCTTTCCGGTCTTGGTGATCAGGTACCTTCACGGGACATGGGTGACGTGGAGTTAACACCAGTCCGTCATGGACTCGACAACCATGTAGCCGCAGATACTGTCATTTGGGAAGTAAGTCTTTTCCATTTTTCATGGTCATGTCTTGTAGATTCGATGTTGAAACATCAAAGAATTCAAGAACAGCAAGCAGCATTACGTTTTAAGGCTGAGTATCATCACACTTCTTAGAAGTATCTGATGCATAAAAACGTTGAACATTGCAGAGAAGTGTGGGTTTTCATATACAATTCAACGTTTTGAACAAAGGATATGTTTTCATCAACTCCCAGAATCAGGCATTTTTTCATGACCAGACTGCAGCCTGTTGCATTAAGCATCCTGTTCACATGCCGTTATTTTAAGAAGATGAGTTTTGTAAACTGACCTTATGATGTACAGTTGCCTCCAAATACCCGGGAAGTGGCAATGCCATTCCATCCAACGTGTCTCGAGGTCTATAAACATGCATCGCGGCTTAATTTCAATCAGACTTCCATTCAAGATCTAATGAAGTGGCGCGATGAAGAGTCCAGCTACGAATATACCACCGAATTCCCACACGACCGCGTTGTCAGTGAATGCAGTGAACAATGGTGGAACCATAGTTTCGGCACAGAATGGCTCGCTGCAAATCCTGTCTTCATACCAGCTTTACCCTCTATTGTTCAGTCAGCAAAATCAACAAGCCCCCATTTCTCCCTCAGTTCTCCAGCCTTCCCTTTTCATCCTCCGAAACCTCGTCCCCGACAATCCCGGCGTAATCATTATCCCGATCCATTCCTCAATCTGTCGCAAGAGCTTCAAGATGAGATTGTATCGTATCTTCCATCCAAAGATGTTGCTTCCGTGCGTCTTGTATCTAGGGCTTTTACCCAACTTTCTCAGATGTTCTTCTACAGACTTGTTATTTCTGAAATGCCTTGGTTGTGGGAAATATACGATTCCACACCCCCATCTTTCTGGACTACGATCTCTGCGGCGGATCTCAAGTCTCGTGAAGAGAGACGGAAAGAGCATAATGAACAATTAATGGCATTGCGTCCACATATTTTCGAAGAAATGCGTGAGTTTTACGATGAATGGAAAGCTGCCGAGCCGGTGTTTGATGAGAATATTGAAGGGGCGTTGAAGACAGGCTTTGAGGATGGGATTGATACGAAGAACTTGGATTGGTATCAATTGTATTTGGGAATTACTAAAGGATTCAAGGAGGGAAGATTGAAAGGGTTGCAAAACAGAAAGAGGATTTGGAAGGATGTAGAGGAAATTATAAAAAGAATAAAGAAGTATAAGGAAATTGGATGGGTTGTCGCTGAGCGAGATCAATAAGTGGTTCGACAGATTCAGAGGTGCGATGTATATCAAGTATTCCGTGGTCTGTATAATATCGAACGACAAACGTAGCTTTCGATTCGTCGAGAGATCAGTATTTTGTTCATCGATGCAAATTCACAGGGAAAAGCAATCATAGATCCAAGATATAGCTCAAGTTGTGTTTCGCTGAATTTAGTATTCTCGAACTTTCCATAGAATAGAAAGTGTCTCACGCCATCTTTTTATAAAACAAAGCGTTTATGAAGACGGGGCGGCCATTATGAAGAGAGTGAAGAGACACAAGAAGATGTGGTTGGAGAGAGATTTTTGATACTTTGAACTTGGAAATACAAACGGAATGTGATGTACTGCCCAAAAGGGCACAATCTGAGACAACTGACATACCCAAAAAATAACACTACTTTCAAAATTCTTTTTTAAATAAACAATCAATATCTTACATTTTGAATTGCCAAATGAGAGCCAGGGACTTATAATTTTTTAGCATATCTTTATTTCATTCAATTTATGATATCTTTTCGAATTGTTGTTTAATTTTGAAATAACAGTGTTTTAAAGAAAGTCTCGATTTTGGCGGGCTTGATGTGTCAATTTCTACATTCAAAGTGTGGTGGGGTCATCTACCCCGCTTTCTTAGTATGCAAAGAGAATTAAATGTGGAAGGTGCGACTCACAGTTTCAACTCATGCATACACACACAACATCTTTTCCCTGGCTTATTTGGTGCAATTCTATTCGGCAAATGTCATATCACAAGCTCTACGCTGTTGAAGAAAAGCAAGCGGTGGTTATGGAGAGCAGATCATTCTGAATCTGGAAACGAAGCGGGGTAGTTCATGCTGCCCCTTCATTTTTCGCTTATGGATACCATCTGCTTTGATCGAGAAGCTGGGTTGATTACTGGACAGTAATAGGATAAGAGATAGTAGACCGGACCACATTACGAGATAAGCTTCGGGATGAGCTGAAAAGCTAGCTTAAATGCTACCCACATGGTGCGTCGTGGCATTGTACTGGCTAGCCGTACTCCAATAGCTGAACAACCATGTACTGACACAGGAAGATCTGCGAATTTTCAATGCAACAACAACGTAACATTTCGGGACGGATAAGTATTCCGTCATGCCCATGATTAACCTCGAATCTCGGATTCATATATTTATCAAGCCTACATTGGTCCTCTTTCGTTGAAACAGAGATACTTCGTTTTCTTTACCACTCGCACACCTTTAAAGCATGGATACTACTACAGATTCTCGCTCGACCTATTTCTTTCCACTCCAAATCTCTCTATCCATACAAATAATTATAGTCGCCGTGGTTTTCACTTATCTATGTTGTATCTTTCAACGTCTATACTTCCATCCACTATCCAAAATCCCGGGACCAAGGCTAGCTGCCGCGAGTTCCTGGTATGAGTTTTACTATAACGTCATTCGAGATGGATCATATATCAAGAATTTTGAGCAAATGCATAGAGATTATAGTCAGTCTATATTTTCCACTTAAGGCTCCCATTTAGCTAATAGTATCATTCAGATTCTTCGGTCATTCGAATTGCTCCCGATATGGTCCATGTCAATGATCCGGATTTCTTTTCCACGTAAGCCCCCAGGGTGAATAACTTCGAATTATAAATATTGAAATGTGATAGAATTTTCAACAACAGAACAACTTATCTAAAAGATCCATCCCTCTATAAGCAAATAAGCTTAAACGAGTCTATTGTTTCTATGCTAGACCCCCATGAACATCGTATACGACGGCAAAAGGTCAGCTCTATGTTCTCGACAAAGGCTGTAGATTCGATGGCACCAGATGTCCTCGCAATCGCACAAAAAGCGGCCAACATCATGATGAAGCGTGGAGAAGAGAAAAGACCTGTGGATATGTATCGACTCTCTCGCTCCATTTCTGTTAGTCACTGATATAGCTCGATATCATTTCCCCCTCTCGTCGCGCAGATTATCTTGCTAATTTTTGAGTAACAGTCGGAGGTATTATTTAAAATACTTTTTGGCGAACCTCTGCATCTCCTAGACTCACAGGAAGAACAACCGGAGTTGTTGGCAGGTTTGGATACCTTCTTGGGTACTTTTTGGTTAAGTAAGATCTTTCACTCATTTCTTTGCTTGCTCACGTACAGTCGTTTTTAATCTTGGGTCTTTCTCTCTAACCTTGATTTTATCGTTGCAGTCAGGGCATTCCCCGTCATTGGGTGGTTGGCAACAAACCTACCTCAGTCGCTGACCCGAAAATTAATTCCTGGGTTCAAATCTCTTAGAGATGTAAATACGCTCCACTTCCCTTTCCTGTCTCTATTCTCTAAACATTGATTTTTATTTTCATTCATACTAATCAAAAATTTTGTTAGGATTGTGAAAGATGGGCTAGGATGTCTGTTGCTCGACAGAATTCCCGCGAAATCACCAAAAATGACTCGTCATCAAATACTGTGTTCGATCTCCTTCTTACTCCAACTCCTGGAGAACCTCGATCCGAATTCTCAATACCGGACTTGGTAGATGAGGCGTTCTTGTTCGTATTTGCAGGGACTGACACGACAGGAAATACAATTACAAATGCTTTCTACTATATTCTTTCGTCGCCTTCGGTTTATTCTAACATACTAGACGAACTAACTGCCCATGGCATCACATCGCATGAAACTTTTGATTGCAACGTAGTTCAGAGATTACCATATTTGGTAAGTAATTCGTTTGCATCCGCGCGAAAATGCTTTAGAGGGGAATTTGCTAATGTATCGAAACAGACAGCAGTAGTCAAGGAAAGTATGCGAATTCACACTATAGTGCCAGGTGTTCTTCCGCGTATTGTGCCGGATGGGGGAGTAGTTGTGGATGGATATTTCATGCCAGCAGGTGTAAGTATACACTTTTCTTGATATACAGAGAGAAATAACTACTAAAATCTGTGAAAATTGTACAGACAAGCATCTCACAGAGCATTCATTCACTCCATCACAACGCTTCTGTTTTCCCTTCGCCCGAAAAATTCGATCCCGAACGATGGATTAAGGACGAAGGGAAAGAATTAGAAAAGTATTTTGCCCCGTTCAGCAAAGGTTCAAGAGCTTGCCTTGGCATGAAGTAAGTCGCTTTTCTCATCCAGAATGAAATCGATCAGTTTGCTAATCGAATCTTCAGCCTTGCGAATCAAGAAATATATGTAGTGATTGCGCTTTTCTGTGCCCGGTTTGAAATAGAGCTCTATGATACAGACTCAAGGAGTATGGAGTGGGCAGATCGTGGAAATACGGTCAATCGATCGCCTGTCAAATTGCTTGTTAAGCGTGATAGATGGGCCGATAACTAGTGATATATAATTTGGATACTGAACTTATTCAATGGAAAAGTAGACTGCAAAAGAGTTAGAGATAGCGAAAGTATATCAGCTCTACTAGCACATATTCTGTACACCTAGTATGGCCAATTCAAATAATTAAATTGAGATTTTTTGACACCAGGTTTGCCATAAAATTTCAGTTGAGTTAATTCATCCGGAACAAACGTAACTTCGAAAATTTAAACTAAAGTATCTTCTACACATACTGTGCATAGTATCAAGTGTTTCTTTGAAGAAAAGAAATAATTACGGGTGATTATTGGCAATGTGGTCAAGCTGAGCCTTGATGAGATTACTAGTACCAATAGCAAAGTAAATTGCTGACCACCATCCTTCCATAAGCAAGGCTGGGATGGCACATGCATACGCATGACTCAACCTATAAGCATGTCCATATCGCATGATGTTGGTAAAGTGATTATAACAATGATGATTCATATAGCTTAAAGATGAAATGGTATATAGTGAGATGACTCGCTCAGTATACTTGGTAAAGTGTGTTCTTTAATGAAACTAAAGCAAATCTTGAAGGGAGGTGATTCACTCGAATGAGTCCCCCAATAAGAATTTTGATTGATAGTTAAGGTAAGTTTCTCAAATTTATCTCAGTTTGCTGAGCGTATACAATATGGCATGTCTTCAAAAGATTTCAAGCGCAGAAGTGGGAGGTGAGCGAAACGGATAATGAAAAGTCATGTGTCTTTCTTTGGATCTACAGGGAAACTATTCCAAAGCCCCATTCTTAAGCCAATGAATTTTGTAAGTAAATAATTTTCATGATGTGACTACTACCGTTATATAGTAATGAGCAACATCCCTTTATGTCTATGCACCCACCAACCACCATCCACCAAAAATTAGCCCATTGTTTACATCTATCCAAGGTGACAGTTGATATTAAAGTATCCATAGTCCACGTCCACGCGAACAATTCCCACTGTATCTCAAATCCTCAAATAATCAATCAAATTTCCCATCTCATCATCTAGCTCGTGGCATCGAAAGTAACAGAGGTACTGGCTTGTCCTGCAGCCGCAGTATCCAACTTAATGTTATTGGCCAACTTTGTCTGTTCAGCCGCGACATCTCCTGTCTTTCCTTGAGCTATCTTGACTTGAAGAGCAAGGACTTCAGCAGTGAGTTTGAGGACCTTGTTCTTGATTTTGCCATTCTGGAGTTTATGTTAGTTGCTGTTATGTATTATAAATATGACAGAAAATGAATGTGAAGACATACCTGAAGAGCAGTAGCAGCATCACCGCTAGCGGCCTTAATGGCAGGATTGAACCCATCAACTTCGGCATCCTCGGCAGCATCATGGATTCCTTGAATGATCTTAAGATCAGATGCAGAAACCGCAGCAAGGTTGTTCATATCTATACCGGTAAAGAGTGCATTGGCTTCATCTCCAGCCTTTCCGGCAGTTCCGGCGGAAATTTGGAAATCATTGTATGCCGAAGAGGTCAAAACGCTTCCGGTCGAAGCCGAAGCTGTAGAAGCTGAACTGGATGCTGCCGATGTGGCTGCGGCAGTTGAGGACGCGGCGGCTGTGGCCGATGCAACTGCGGAGGAAGATGCCGCGGCGGCGTTTTCCTTCTTGGGAAGAGGAGAGGCGTTGACGACGGAGAGAAAGAGAACAAGAGCTGGGAGGGAGAAACGCATGTTGATTGATTTGGTTGGTTGGTTGGGTGTTGTAAAGGGCGAAATGAGTGGTGAGTGAAGAAAACTCGTAATATATTTTTTAGTAATATGAAATAAATGTATTAACAGTTGAATAGACAGCACAGCTGTTGTAGAAAGTATTGGAATGAATGTTTGTAGTGGAAGTGTAGATGAGGATGATAATGAAATAGAAGTATAATACGGAAATATCTGGTGATCTTATAGTTTTTGATACCATCGCAGTTTTACTTACTTCCTGATGTCGAAGGTAATTTTGACAGGCACAATACATCTGATCTCCTAGGGTATGACATCAATCCCTACGACAAAGGCGTCTATGTACAAAATAGCAGCAAATGAGACGCCAAGTACATCTGAAGTAACATCTTTTGTCGGGGACCATTGATCAAACCTGATATCCTCAAACTCATCCGAAGAGCACTTGTCATTCATCAGATAAGATCTTAAGCCACTAGGCTAACAATGAGTAAGTATTAAACCTTAAAGTAACATGAGTTGGGACGCTATAGGTGGGATTCTGAAAAGGCATTGAGAATAGATCCGTCCCATCTAACTTGTTAACGGTTACTGACATGCCGAGTTTCACACTTTAGATGACACTCCGGAGTTGGGACGAAGGGGCCATTTTTGATGTTCTTGGCGATGGTCGAGCGTTTGGGCCTGCTTGATAGCAATCGATTTGAGCTGTTTCAGACTAGGAAATCGAAGGATTTCGAAACTCATGAGGTTACTTCAGGTATGGTTGCCTTATTTTCCTGCTTCATCATGAATACAACCTAGTAAAGTGGTGTTTTGAAGGTTAAATTTATCTTTGCATGATTTTTAGGGTGTTAGTTCCCTTGGATTGAGCTGAAATTTCCCTCTTCGAATTTCAGACATAGTTACAGCTTTCCCACTTTGAACCTTTCGAATTGTGTCTATTCTACAGGATAATCATGTAGAGTCAGAAAAGAATACACTTAATAATGTCAGATCGAATATGAACCCAAAGGACAAGGTCCGATGTTGACATTTGACATCGAAGAATTGCAACGGGATTTGATGTTCTTAGAGAACGCTCAAGATGAAGGGGCGTGGCTGATTCGGCAAGTCAAAAGGCGGTGTGATTGAGTTGCACGTGACACTCCTCTCTGAGCTTTCGAGATTCAATTCCATGCTCATCTCATTTCTGTCTATATCACTTCAATAAACAGCCAGAATCGCTGATAGGAGATTCTTCAGCATATTATCTATCAGAAATCGAAGCTTTCAGCCTTTATATTTGACTCGTAAAGATTATTTCATTGAATCTTCGGTCCTATATCCTTGCAGCGATGTGTCGGATGATTTTTACCAGATATATCATGGTATCACTCCTTTGGAAGTTCGGCTACGGTTATGAGAGAGTGATATCATTATAGCCCAATAGTTTTCATCTCAAGATCTCAAACCACGTGTCTCCCATATCTCCGGTTGTTCTATAGAGCCGAGAGATGTCACATCCTATATCTTAATGATTCGGGAATGTTCTTCTCATAACCCGAGGGTAGTTTATAGTATATATCTGCAGACGATCCGCATCCAATAGCATATAGGCACGTCTCAAGGCATGGTAAAATCGGAACAGTTCGGTTGGCAATAGAACTAACTGATTGCTAGATAGGACAGCAAATCTTGCAAGAATCAACCACGCATGGCTGGCAAATTCCATCACGAACCATGGATGATTTTGTACATCTGTCCTATACGAAGAATGTCTCGGAGCGTCATTTTCTGGATGGCTGTCTCGAGTTTTCCTGATTTTTAGTCAAGTTTGTTAAGCCGTATATCGATCAGTTTGATGTTGAAGCACCTCCCCAGATCCATAGACTTGTCCATGACAGTGCTGTATCGAAGCAGGACTTGTATGATCTATTTTCTTATGATTTTCCTCCAACTCTTGGACGCTGCTAATAAGCAATCTAGAAATGACAGCAGATAAGAATGGAAGGTAGAAGAAAACAAACGTTGTCATGCTGCCTGGAGATCGAGACTACGAGCCCATATGAAAGGTCCATGATTCCAGCCATGGCCAATACTGTCCTCTGACTCTATCGGCATTCAAATTGAAGCGATGAGTATACACAAATGCATCTTGTACAGTCCAGGCGTTGAACACGTGGGACGTGGTGGGGTACATTGCCTAGGGGGAGTTGGCACTGGAGCCTTTAACCTTGACTTTCTCAAACTAGGGACTTGGTTGAAGTTCAAGAGTCAAGGACTGAAAATTATTATCAATACGAGATTTTGGGGTACAATGAATTCCAGCAATGTCTCACAATTGTCTATTTGGTAAACGTCCTTCGCGCGAAAATCCACTCTTATGCATATCATTTTGCACCTTACCGGTATTAGTTCCTGTTGGAGTCTCAGAATCATCTTAGTAGTCGGTCAGAAGCAGGAACCGGACGTTATCTGTATTCGTTAATCGGTTATCAAACATTCACCCCGTTTAGCAGCCATAGATATCGTCAATTTCAACATGAAAATAACAATTTTGACCTCAGATAAGATCAATTTCCGGAAACGGTCTTCCGCTAACACTTGGCATTCGCCCTAATCTCCACTTTCTTGATGCAAATCTTTCTTCCTTGCACAGGAAAGCTTTTCTGAAGCCAAGAGCCAAGATCTGGGGATTGAAAGTTGCTTTTTTATCTTGGCTAGAACATTTACCAATCCCACTCCGCCTAGATAAGCAGGAATTCGACAAGCTCCAACGGCGGTGGGTGTATACTACTCACTCCTTAACTCCTTAATTCGGGACCGAATGCTCGAGATTTTGGTACAAGAAAACTCTATTTTACATTCTTAAATCCATCAAACGTCGGGACCGAATGCTCGAAACTTTACTTCCGAGCCTGATTCTTGAAACTAATTGTGTCGGTATACAGTATTCAATTTTTCGCTTCAAACTAATCCTGTAGTCACTAACAGATATCCATCCCATAGCAAACTTGAAAGATACATCGGACACAGAAATCACTACCCCTCATCCAAAAAAGAACAATTGACAAGAAAAATCGTTCCGGGTTTAAGAACTCATTGAGAGCGCATCCACGGAGTATTAAACATCGGCATAGGATAAGCAGCGAGGTCCGATAGAAGCGCCCTTTTGGATATCAGTGACATAATAACTGGAGAATGATGTGCTTATCTACCAATCAAACCCTTATATATTTCATTCCATGTAAGAAATTAGGATCTAGAATCTATGACGAGGATCCACAAAAAAATCCATTTCTGAGGAGGATGTAGAGTGGAACTCCGCATTATTGTACCATCGGAGTAGTTTTGATGGTGGTTCGAATCGTTCTAACGATTAGTGAATTGGTTGGTGTATTAGTGTACCTAACTAGCTAATGATTAGTCTATTAATGTTTGCGGATTGTTTATATAATGATGATTGATGAACCCTTCCTTCCATTTATGTTGTTTGACTATGTGGATATGTGGACACTGGATGGTGAAATAATCATAGTTAGCATACAACAACAGCAATTTCCTATTTCTATCTCTTCTTTTTCTAACGACTAATACATAGAAAGATTGACAAAAGTTGATTTCGGATCATCAAGTTAGCTAAGAGATTGGACGACACCAACAGAAGTTTACAAAAGTATCCGAGTACTTGGTCGCATACATAGTACACGTACGACAGCGCCAAAATGGCAGGGCCTACTTCAACCGAGACAAACGCCGTTGATACAACAACCAAAGCACAAGAAATACCTACAGAGTCTTCTACACATCAAACCTTACCCAATTCTCGCGCATCGACCACCGCAACTCCAGAAGATAGCGAAAAGGAAGTCATTGATTCCGAAAATCAAACCTCGAATCAAAGTAGCGTTGATGTCACCACAACTCACAATGCTGCGGCTCCTCCTGGGCCCTCTCCACAGGATCCAGAAGCTTCGCGCACGAAATTGCAAACCACTGTTATCATGTTGTCACTGTGCGCGTCAGTTTTCCTCGCTGCTCTCGATGTCTCGATTATTACCACTGCTCTCCCTACTATTTCCGAACATTTCCACTCAAATGCAGGATATACTTGGATAGGATCCGCCTATCTGCTCGCAAATGCGGCCTCTACACCTTCATGGGGTAAATTTTCAGATATCTGGGGACGGAAACCGATTTTATTGATAGCGGCTGGAGTCTTCTTCATTGGGAGTTTGTTGGCAGCAACCAGTGTTAGTATTGGAATGTTGATTGTGGCGCGAGCAATCCAGGGAATTGGGGGTGGAGGATTGATTATTCTGGTCAATATCTGTATTAGCGATTTGTTCAGTATGAGGAAGAGGGGTGCATACTTTGGTTTGATTGGAATGACTTGGGCTTTCGCTAGTGCGATTGGTCCTTTGTTGGGAGGTGCATTTACCCAGAAAGTTAGTTGGAGGTGGTGTTTTTATATCAATGTGAGTTTTTACGCTTTCGATGTTCTCCTGTGGCAGGTTTGAAGGAATTTGGATACTAATTGAAAATTAACAGTTGCCAATTACGGGAACAGTCGCAATAGCACTCTTCTTCTACCTTCATCTCGATAATCCAAAAACGCCAGTATGGGATGGGCTAAAAGCCGTAGATTGGTTCGGAAGTTTACTAATCATCGGTGGTACGCTCATGGTCCTTCTTGGTCTGGAATTCGGAGGTGTCACAAAACCATGGGACTCAGCTACGGTCATCTGTTTGATAATCTTTGGAGTCCTTGTTGCCGGTCTCTTCGTGCTTAACGAATGGAAATTCGCTCGATACCCAGTCATGCCTCTTAGACTCTTCAAACATGCATCTAACGTTGCGGCTCTGGGCGTCTGTTTCTGTCATGGATTCGTCTTCATTTCGGCTTCTTACTATCTCCCACTCTATTTCCAAGCTGTTCTTGGCGCTACCCCTCTACTTTCTGGTGTCTATTTACTACCATTTGCTCTCTCCTTGTCTTTGACATCCGCGGGAACAGGTATATTCATCAAGAAAACGGGCAAATACCTCCCACCCATTTATTTCGGTCTCGTGGTCATGACACTTGGATTTGGTCTATTTATCAATCTTCCACGCAACGCTACTTGGTCTAAAATCATCATTTACCAAATCGTCGCCGGGATTGGCGTAGGACCCAATTTCCAATCCCCACTTATCGCTCTACAAACCCTGGTCAAAAGGGCGGATATCGCGACGGCAACCGCTACATTTGGATTTACCAGAAATCTCAGTACGAGTATTAGTGTGGTGGTGGGAAGTGTGGTATTTCAAAACGAAATGCAGAAAAGAAGTGCGGAATTGGTTAACGCGCTGGGAAGTAGCGTGGCATCAGAATTGAGTGGTGGAAGTGCGGGTGCCAGTGTGGATATCGTTAAGGGCTTACCTGCTGCTGGAAGAGAAGTTGCGAGGGATGCTTATTGGGGGAGTTTAAGGATTATGGTAAGTCTCTCGGGGGGAGGGAGGCTCTAATGAGAGGCCCATATCAAGTAATGAGAAATGCTAATTGAAATATAGTGGATTATATACGTAGTATTTGCAGCACTGGGCTTGGCAATTAGTTTTGCTATTGGTCAACATGTGCTCAGTAAAGAACACGAGACCACCAAAGTGGGATTGGCAGAACAGGAGAAGTTAAGACTCGAAGCTAAGAAAGCGAAGAAAGCAAGAGATGTAGAGACTGGAGTGCCGGTTGTACAGGCAGCTGGAGATGGCGAGAAAGCTCTTGCTTGAGAAAACTGCAGGAAAATATTTCTTATAATAACAAAAGTCATTTATTGCATGGCGTGCGTGGGCCTTGGTTTGCATTCTAGAGTTTGAATTTGCATTTCAGACCAAGGGTTGGATGATACCCATACAATATTAATTACGGAAACATACGCTTTGGAACTGGATAGATAATTGGATTTTTACGATTGATGGAAACGCATGGTATACATATACCGTTAGAATTTTGTACATAATTCTACATAGTCTCAAATAGAGAGGGTCACATATCATTCTATGCTCAACGTGCTCGCTCCAAATTTTTGCAACAGTCTTATAACCTTTGAAAGTCTATACCTGATAGACGATTGCATTAAAAATATCTAAAGACTAGTAACTTATCTAATGATAGTAATAATAATGATGATAATACAATGTTCTTCGTTTTGAACACAAAGAAAAAGAAGAAAGTGAACTGGCAGCCCAATCCCGGGTATCCTGTCATAATCATACAATGAAATCATTTCGCTTCAACTCCTCGCACATTTGAATTATACTTTTCCTCCAGCAACAGTTCCTCTCTCGTCATCATCATCGAAATAACTCCCTGCCTTCTCATTCCCCGTCTGCATCCCCGGTCTTGTCTCAAGACCTTTCTTTCCCCTCTGTCTCGAAAGTAACCCCTCCATCCCCACAACCCCACCCGCTAACCCTATCGGCCCCAATAAAATTCCCCCAAGAACAATCCACACGACGATCGGCAATGCTTGAACTGCACAGAAACTATAATTTGCAAGATCGATAAATCCGGAAAAGAGTACCAACACAGCTACGATCATCGTTATAGCGAAGCTCCACTTGTATACTGTCTTTAAGATGGGGTTTTTGCGTTGGATGGCTGTGGCGGATGTTGCGAAAGCGAAGAATGTAGGGATCAGGAGGATTATACCGATGATTCCGTGGGCGGAGAGGGATGAGGATGAAGATCCTTTGATAACGAAACCGAGGATGAAGGTGGCGATGATGAGGATTGGTGAGAGAATGTAGAGAAGAGCCGGAGCGTAGGTAGTGAGGATGGGAGATTTGAAGGTTGGGAATGGAGAGGGGAGGGAGGAAAGGGCTGTTACACGTTTGGTGCTGTGTACTAGAATATATGATGGCGCGAGGATGAAGTAGGTTAGGATTGCGAAAATGACTGAGACGTTGTTAGCTTGACTGTTTCTGTTTCTATAATTCGTGTAAAGAAAAATAACTTACTATGTAGAACAATCGCTACAATTGCCCTCACTATTGGCATGCCATTAATCTGGATATCCATTTTGGCGAGATTAATGGTATATGTATTTCCCCCGTTTTCCAGGATAAATGTTTGATTATTCGTAATGTTTTTATTCATTTTGAGTATCCCGCTCAATTGATTGACATCGATAGTTCCAGTTTCGAAAAGTCCAAGGCCAATTGAAGCTAGTCCGCCTACACCCGCACAGCCAATAGTGTCAATTCCCATCTGTAGAATCGGGTCAAGAGTTGTAGCATTAAGAGCGTCGATGAAAGAACCATTACCAGAAGAGGGGCTCGAATCGCGACGTTGAATGACTGATACGCGGGATGATGGAATCATGGCTCGATTTTGAAGAATATGACGTTTGGTAGTCGCTGACTTGGTAAAATTTGAGATGATTGATGGATCTGCAAGTACTTGCTTCACAAGTGTAGTACCCTGTGAACCTAAACCAAGACCGAATCCCGTCGCTGCTCCACCAATAGAATCATTAAACATCAGTGTTTGCATTGGGGGTGTAGGTAATCCTGCCAGAGTATTTCCAGCACCATCAAGAAATCCCACTGCGAAACCTTGTGCTACTGCCGCGATGTTGAGATTAGAGAGGAAAGAAGCCGCAGAAGAGGAGCTCGAATCCATATCTGCTTCCGTTACACCCATACCCATTGCAGCTGAGAGACCTGTGGAGCCCATCATTGAAGTCATTAATTTCGACAATGTGCCATTTTGCAAAAAGCTGGATGTAAGTCCCATAGTGAAGTCTTGTACAGCTCCAGCAGATCCATTGGGAGATGTTTCCATCATAGCTAAATTCTGAAGCCCGAGACCAACAGATGTGCCTTGTCCAAGTCCAGTACCGGCACCGGTGGCGATTTGGCTTAGGGAGCTTCCAAGAAGAGTACCATTTCCTTGTATCAGGTCGTTTATGTTGACAGTAGACATTGCTTTTGATAAAAGACTGGTAGTATTTATACCAGAGAGAAATGTGGATGAGAGACCCTGGCCTAGATTTCCAGCTGCGCCATTGATACCACTAGTGTTAAATGCAGCCTTCTCAGATGGTGCTGTAAAATTTAATGCTTGGGAAGCTCCACTTCCTAAACCTTGTGCGAGAGCGAGAGCGGCCCCATTTATTGTTCCAGCTCCTATCATCATAGTCATTGAATCATTGACTGCAGCTTTTGCTGCTGTCATGTCGGTACCGACTGGTGCGATTGAAATGGATCCAACCAAGCTCTTTGTAAGTCCAGAACCAAGATTTTGCGCTGCCAAGTTGAATCCGCTCGCATTTGTAGTTGGTACGGTCATATTCATCATTCCGGCAATAACACCCAGGGCGAGGCCATTTCCCAGAAATCCTGCAGGCACAGCGATGTCTGCTGCTAACCCACTAACAATTCCTGATATATTCCCGGAGAACAGCTCTCCTATTGTCGACAAGGCGCCTCCACTCTTGCCTCCGCTCAGAAGTTTTCCAGCGGCACCGCTTATTGCCTCTAAAAAGCCTCGTTCTTCAATATAATTATCTGCTGTACTAGTTTAGAAGAAATATCCTTGAGAATGGAAGTATTGTTAGCATACCATGTAATGCTCGACGCCGCAGCGTTGATTGTGGGAGGTGACTGAGAGATGAAATTGTAAAGAGACATATTATGAGAGTTGCAAAAACCAACAACGGTCTCCATTGTCCAGCCTGGAGAAAGTGTGCAACAGAAATCATTGTTGAAGAAGTTTTTCGCACAGATTAACGTATATTCAAAGATGGTTTGGATGCCTTCATTATTTTAGGAGAACTTGACAGCTGAAAGGAATATTAATGGGTTCATCGATTATTAAATCATTCCTATAAATCGTACATATTGTGAACATGACACAGGAACATAGATTCTCCTTGAAACTTGGCACCTGTCGTTCCAGTGATCCGTCAGTTAAGAAACAATAGATCGATATCAAATTTCAAACTCAAAACAAACGATGGGGCAACGAAATTCGCTTCAATCTCGATTAGGATTGCTTCAGTGATCAACAATGAAGATTTGATAGATGAGCTAGCATTCTTTAAGGACATGACTGCCTGATTGAGAATCAAAGGGATTGGGGGACAAAGAGCCATCCCTGGAACGTCTGACTTTGATGGGTCCAATCAATTGAAACCGTGCCGTGAAGAAACGATGCGATGAGAGGTGAAGTTTGACACCATTCGATCTTGGGAATTCTCGAACAAATCAACACATGTTTTTCAACCACAGGCTAGTAAACAAAGAAAGCCATTATTGGCTCAGAATAAAAATAAGAGTGGTGTGAAACAAGCAACACTTGCGCACGATCTTCATCGTCCGGGTGTTTAAGCTTCCAGAACGGTAGACGGGAAGACCAATGACAGATGTGAAAACTGTTGCACGACCCTTGTAGCCTTGAAGTTATAATGCTAGATTATCAGATTCACAATGAATGTATTATGGTACTGGCAAAGAATAATTGTTAAAAAAGGCCTACATAGGAGTGATTGAAGAGATGCAGACCTTGCCAACTGTAGTGAACAGTCATCCCAAGTACTGGCATCATATGCGGTATAGCACTTAAATTCCCAAGTACGGAGAAGTAGTACACATTCAAGGTTTGATCCCTCCTATCTGAAGACATAGGCAGATACTTGAGGGATTAAACTATAAGTACCATGTAAGAATTGAATGGCTTAGTCAACTGATTACATCCAATATATAAGATATAAGCAGATAGGGTCTCCATTTAGAAATCATTATGATGTACGTGGTACTACCACTGTCGTCAAGCCTTGCAGTAACAAGCTCATAGCCCATAACTCTAGAGATTTAGAAGTGCAACAAAAGTCTCCAAGACTAGAATGACTAACCACTTATGGATTGTCCGAGTCAAAATAGGGTGCAAAATTTGACAATATAGAATGGACAATACCACCCAGACCATTACATGGACAGGGCTAGATGTCTCATTTTTCTTTTCAAAGGCCATGTACTTCGCAAAATCCATGAATCTGAAACCAGTCTTACAACAATCTTTGCGAAGTACTCTCTCCCTAACAAAATTCGTAGCTCGGATGGAATGATTAATAATCGGTATGTGAAGTCCACTGAGAGAAAACTTTCCCGAGCATGGTTGTATTCCCTCCAGTGGTTTACCCCGCCTTGTCCACTTTAGTCAAATTATAGGCGCTCCATCCAAAATCAATTGTCTTGTGCTTCTCGATTGATATTACTCCAGCACATCATACAATATACAAATCAAAATCCGAAAGACTACTTGCGGAATGAATTTCGAGCATGAAGCCCGCAAACATTTTCTAGATAATACAGCCCCTTTCCAAAACGGCAGAGAACCTGAACCTGCTTGTGCGTAGTTTTTGGAGACCTATCTCGCATCAAAGTTCGCACGTGTGATTATCTGCACACAAACAGCATGCTCGATAGCCCTTGTGTGTTATATATTCACCTAGGGGAACAAGCAAGATATATCAGAAATGTTGCCATAATAACACTTGATGTTATATCGCTTTTTTCCTTATCTTCCTGATCATCAGGCGTAAAACATGGGGTTTCCCATGCAATATTCACGACATCGTTCAAACGTGCATTGTGGTGTTGGACTTGGCCTGCTGCTAGCTGAAACATGCAAAAGCGGAGCCGGAAGCAAGCCCAAACTTCGGAAACCTTAGCCAGTAACGAGATGCAGTCATAGAGACTTGCATCAACCGTATGATGTTGATGAATAGAAAGGATAACGAAATGATGCTTTTGATGAGGTTGATGAGGTTGATGCTTGCTTGACATTAGCATTACGCGACAGATGAAAGGAATCTTCAAAATAATCAGCTAATGGAAAAAAGCCTGATTACATAACCAGTCTCATGACTTTCCTTGGGATCACGTTTCTTTTCTGTTCTTGTGTTCAAACTTTTGATTCTTCAATTTGTTGCACATCTGAAATTATTGAGCGTGGTTTTCACGTTTTTGCCATGATATTGTCATCCATGTCTCCGTAGCCAATCCACAAAATTCATTCGTATCAGCTTTTCTATTCGTTCTCGGGACACTCGGCTATCCACCTCGCTCAGCTCTCGGACCTTTGAGCTATTGGACACCACCAACATCAATTATGATGTGCAACAAGAGGTGCGATGTGCAACATGTGTTAAAATCTGGATCTGTGGAGGGAGTAAGTGAATATGATTGGGTGACTGATTAACGAAGTGAAGAAATTCAAAGATGGGGCTAGGAGCGAGGGCAAAGGAGTGAAGGGAGGGCGAGAGAAGGGCATAGGAAAAGGGCACATGGAAGTTTAGAGGTGCAACAAATTGTTTGATAAACCTGGATTTGAGGCGGAGCTTTAACGCCCTACAAATTATCCAATCATATCTCATACAAGTATGCAAGCTTACAGTCCTGCTCCAATCACAATCATTTTTGAGATGCCTTGAGACGTAGTGTTGCACATCTATACGTAAGATGCATGATCTGATTGCCACCGGATTGGACAACGAGATTGCTCAACAATCTGCACAAAAGGGCATCTTCAGGGCGTTTGACTCGGAACTGGAGGCCCTTTTCTTTCGCCCTTTTTACGATATGCAACAAATGATGCAGAGTGAAGATCTTGATAGTTAAAACATTATTATTGGCTAAACGATGGCTCAACATGTGATGAATCATTTTCTAAGTAACGAAATAGATTCATGAGATTTTTGGAGTTCTGAAAGTCTGACAACATCTTTGGAACTATGGTTCTCCTGTTCTGGGCAGGAGGAAGTGGGGAAAAGGGGGCTTCGACCAATACTTCGCTTGCGTGACAAAAAGATTCACTATGCTATTCTCCACCAACTCCACCACCGTCGACAAAAGAAAAAACTGAATATATTTTCACATAGCCTGACGCGCCTACAATCCGAATTTTCGTAAAATCCTCACTTGGTGTAATGGTCAGCACGTCGGATTCTGATTCCGGAGATATTGGTTCGATTCCTATAGAGAGGTTCACAGATAATGTTGAATCCTCTACCTTGCTCAGTTTGAATCTGTGCACAGAGATTCATCTTTTTGCTCTGGACTTGAGTAGTCAGCAATAGGCAGTTTGTTTTGGAGCCTGCGAAGAAATATGCCGAAGTTTTGACGGGAATCTGTAAGGCTTAAGTGTAACATTTTCCATGTTTTAGAGGCTTGTGAGAAACATTGTATTAAGGTTTTTACAGAAAATTTACACATAGTATGGAATCTCTTTACTGTAGAGGTACACTGTCTCGAGGCTGTGAACTGAATCAAAGAGTCATGTCATAGGTAGTATGGTAATGTATAAGAATGTGAGAGAGAATATTTGATATATATCAGAACAATTATAGGGATTCGAAAAGGGGTGGGGGTCACAAACGGTTTCTTCTTTGTATCTGCATTCCCACTCCCGCCCAGGCACAACAGAGTAGAAGCACAGAGTGTTGCCCCTCTCTATCTATTCCAACTCCTCAATACACAGGCTATGAAACAATGCAGGCGCCGACCTCGTTTACAATTTAACTTTGTGATGAACAGTCCTATCAAGAGTCTGACATTTATCTATATCCAGAATTCGAGCCTCAAGACAAAATTTGTTACGAAATCTAATTCTCGTAAAACATTATTTCACTAAAACATTATCCGTGTAGAGAATTCCAGACCAAAACACTCAATGTTCGAATTGATTTTGATTTTTTTCACGCCAGTACACCCCACCTGCAATTGTTCGCTTCTAGCACAGCCCCAACATTTCCTTTATAAATCAGCTTGAAAGCCGACCTCCAACATCACATGATATCCCTGCTGGCGCAATGGTAGCGTGCAAGACTCCTAATCTTGAGGCTACAGGTTCGAGTCCTGTGTAGGGAGTTTACGCATAGTAAAAATCGGTTTAATTCCGACGGTTGATATCATATTTTTGGATTTTTAAAGGCCTCCTTCATTTTGTGGTTGTGCCGTTATTTAAGCATTGGAGCTGTCAGATGCGGAGAACAGCGGCCGACATTTCCGATGTTTTTGTCATGTCAAGGGAAGGAGGGTGTAGATCTTTAGTTAATTAATATCTAAGTAGTGGATGGATGGTATTTGACTACTCGCTGATTTTTTGGTCATATCTTTCTTTTTGTATAAACTTACACGAAATTTATTGTGACTATTTATCTTCACATAAACCTACAATCCTCCCTCCACCACGCCTTCCATAACCGATCAAAATTCACATCGTTAGTCTAACCCTCCCTCGCTTCAACAGATGCAACTCCAACGCTCATCAACCTCTTGGACAAAATCACTTCTCTCCTCTTTCACTGGGCTCCAAATTATCCACCTATCAGTCCTCTACTGTATTCGCAATGGCAAGTAAGCCTCACCGTGTGATTCCCTCCTCGAACAACCAACAACGGAGAAAAGGTCGTGATCGATGACTAGCGAAGCCCCCTGATAGCACAATCGTTCTGCCTTGGTTCATGGAAATGATACTCTAAATGCCCATCTGATTAAAGACGAGCTGAGCTATCTTTTCCTGCCAATAGACTCGATGGTTTTATACATGGCTGGTTTATTTCAATATTCATTGAAGTAGTCAAAGTTCCCCGTTTTCTTTGCTGCAGGACATTCCGACTTCTTATATTGTTTCTGTATCTCTCTGAGCTTTCTTCGTATCTTATAAGGGAACTGAGAAGGCCTAATGATGGAGCGCTTGTATGGAAGACACGACATGAAACAGACAAATACCACAAATCTAACAATCATTCATACTAGCGACACCGCGGGTATTTCTCCAGCGGAGGGTGTTATCATCAACTGTTCAGGGACTAACATGGTAAGAATAAGCCATGATGACTGGGTATCTGATCAGCATCAATGTTCATACTCAGACGAGTTAGCAGTAGCAAAATATAACCAGCCAGTCCTTACTCATTCAAATGCCAGATCATTCCACACGAGGAGGAAAGAGTGAATCTTTCACCACACGATCTAGAAGTCAACTCTAAGATTATACTTAGAAGATTATCTGATTGCCTGATTTACATTCGAACATTGAAAGCACGCGATTATCCAGTCTAGATTGAGAGGAGCGAATATCAGATTCGTTCCTTTGCTCACATGCGGGGTATTTGTATATACCTATACACATGGTAAGAAACCAGCCATGATGGAAATATCAAGATCATGCAAAGTATGTCAAAATCATCAAAAGCCTGAAATTGAAATCTCGGACCACTGACAAAATCTACTTCAATCCATTTGTTTCCCTTGTACTCCTATCTTTGTAAACATGACGAATCATAGCAATAGCGAGCAGATCATTCAAATCAAGTAATTCTTTCCAAGGTTCAAACGAGACTACATTTGTCCTTCTATCTCTCATTAAAGCAATCTTGACACTAGAAAATACTACTAAATGTGAATGTGTGAATTTTATTTCAATAGTCAGTATAAAATCAACGTCTCAACTGAATTAAGAGAGCCCAGGCGTTACAAACATCCAAGCGAAGTGACCATCTGCAAGGGATCAAATGTTCTAGGCGAATTCATCTGTCAAGATTTTTCTATTATCGAACGGCAATTGGACTTTCAAGCACCTGTACAAGTACCAAGTATTAAAAGCATAACTCCATTTTTCCTAAATCCATCTGACTTCTTCATACACATCGTCCCTGGAAGATTATGATACCGATAGATCTCGAGGCAATGTATGAAAATACACTACCTCCTACCTAGTGACTCAATATAGAGTTCCGGGGCCAGATTCAAATGTGTCGAGCTCAGAACATAGTATTTACAAATGGTGTAAAATTAACCGACCCCATCTCCCCTTCTCCACACCCCTTGTCAACTACTCTGCTTCAGACACAGATATCCAAGCTACTTATTCCCCCTTTGTATAATTTATCCCACAACAATCCCAGATGAAGCAACGCAGAAATACTGTCAAAGTGACCTCTGAAGTAGAAAATATGCAGTAGCTATGTTTCTGCAAGTATAATTCCTGGCATATCATACGCACCAGTTCATCATTCTATTTTCGTTCCTCGATAGTCAAAATATCATTTCATCAGTTCCGCACAGAATTCCCTCGATAATACGAGCACCATAGACCAGCTGCCAAGTTGCATGTTCGATCCTGTGTTAAACGCTACTTCTTTGTCGTTTTTACTTACTGAGGCAATCCATTTTGATTTGAATCGACCAGTCATGGCTCTGCTTGACCATTACAATTCTCAAAGACAACACTCAATCACTTGGGCAGTGGGAAGTATCTCTTGTCTGATAATCGACAACATCCTCAATGACAGAGATAATTATTTTCTCGGTCTGGAATAGACGGGGGACTTCCAATCGAATATCGCTTTGCTGATTCTGTGGGAGGCCACTTGCGGTGGCAGATCACTTCCAAAAGTACAATAATACAACCAACATACTCTTTACCATTTGGATGAAAATCTGCATTCATCTGCTCATACCAGAGGTACTAAGATCAGAATATACTCTTAGACATCATGGTAGATACATATTTGAACACAAGATACTATGCATTCAATTACTAGATTAGCTCCCACTTGTTTCTATCTATAAAATATAAAATAGAATAGAACACTTCTTCATTAATCCAGCACCCTCCAACTCATAAATCGAAAATCATTTGTCCCCCCCCCCCCCCCCCCCTAAAAAAACGCTCCATACCCAAAACCCTCACAGATTCCAAACCACGCTGAAGATGCCAGAGCATCCGCTACACCCTCGACTATCCCCATAACTTCTCAAGCCCATCTTGTATCTTTTCCGCAGAATAAGCGCCATCTCGTTTTGAGATCTCGACAAAATATTCCGAGAAATTATATATATGTATGTATGGCACGATACGATTATCTGCGACTCACACTGCTGAGATTTGTAGAAAGTTTTAACCAGATTAAATTCGACAGAAGCATCAGAGAAGACAACGTTTTCTTCCCTGCCCGAATCGAAGTGATCAAAAACAACTTGAGGTATTTGATCGTTATGAGAGTATATTTATGCCATGATGAGATATTCATAATCTTCTTGTATGGACAACAAATGAAGGGGAAGCTGAGGGGTAAAGAGTTTATTGACAGCTGAAGCACTTTAGTGATCCATCTCTTCCAAGGGATTTGAATAGCACATTTGATCTAGATTCAGTGACTAAACCGATCGGGAAATGGTGTGTTTGGTTTTACAGAGAGGTATGTGCTGCTTTGTTCTGTCATATTAGATTTCTCACGTATTTTGAAGCATTGAATATCTTAGAGTACTTGATTCGGGTTTTGTCACCTCTAGCCCTGCCAAAAGGACCAAGAGTTGAGGTACAGACAAGATATTCTGCGTGTTATACCATGATATATATTCTTATATACACCTTTATAGCCAAATCAAACACAGTTTTTTCAGACATCCATATTCTCCACTTATTCCGAATCCCGACATTCATAATTCAATCCAGTCATAAATCATAATCAATCATCCCTCGTATACGCAGAGCACTGTCTCCACTTCTCACCATATCTCATAACCAACCATGGCACCGGCGCCACCATCAAACACACCCCCGAAACAATCATAAATCCCCATCCATATCCCAACTGATCAGTCAACGGACCAACCGCCAACGGTAAAAATGTGCTCGTCAAACATCTTGTAATGAGCACCGCCGTCAAAGCACTTGCCGAATACAATCCAAACGCATCGACTACATAAGCCATCAACGGAACCATACCTGTTAAGATAGCGAAGCCCTGAAGACCGACTAGGAAGAGAAGTAATGCAACGGGCCAACCTTTCGCGGCGGTCCATCCAAAAAGCGCGATGGAGATGGGAAGAATGCAACCGCTGACTATAGTGAGAGGCATGCGGAATTCTGGGTGTGCTTGATTGTTATTCTTGGTTCGCAGATAGATGTAAACGCGATCTATAAGCATATTACAAAGAAAGACGGCAAAGGTTGATCCCACGCCTATTCGTGTTAGTCAGAGATTTGGATTTTCTAAGGGATGGCTGAAGACTTACTAAAAGAGATGAAAGAAGAACCAATTGTCGCGGGAGCAAATCCATAGACAGTTTTGAGAACCTCCGGTAAAGTTGTCGACATGATGTAATAGAACGTGAACACAATTGCACCATAAAACGACAAAATTTGCAGCACAAAAGATCCCCCAAATACTGCAGCAGGTCTTTTGATAGCTTTCCATATAGCAATCGCTGTATGTTCACACTCTTCCTCGACCACCACCTTGAGCGCCAAACCATCCTCATTCTTTTGCTTTTTCAACCTTGCAATTCTTCGTTGTAAGATACGACTTTTATACGTTTCCCGAAAGAGAAGAATAAAACAAATCTCACAAACACCAGCCATACCCGCAGCAAACCAAAGGACATTCCTCCATCCAATCGACTGAGCAATTGCTCCAGTAATAGCAGGTCCAATAGCACCACCCAGAAGCGGTGCAAGCATGAGTGTTGCCATAGCTGAGCCTCTTTGATCAGGCGGTAACATATCACCGATGACCGCCGGATTCAAGACATTCGAAGCCACCGCACAACCTGTCATGAATCTCGACAGAATGAACAAATGAGACGTCTCACTACATGCAGCCACGACGGTCCAGACAATAAACAAAACATTTGCCACGTTGAAAACCGCCGCTCGACCGTACACTTCGGAAAGTGGGGCAATGAGTAACGGGCCAGCTGCTTCTCCGAGTTCCCATATCGTAACCAGAAGAACGGATGCGGACTTTGATTCTTGATTCTCGAGATCGAGGATGATTTGTCGGGCGATGGGAACTACACCGATACAGGTGAATGTTCTGATGGGTTGTTAGATATTGAGGTCTGATTAAAGGTGGGATGATATGAGATGCGTGCGTACACTGTGAAAGCCATGAAAGCCAAAAGCAAAATCACTCCATTGTGATAAGCCTTTGGCCATTCTAATGGATTCTCCGGGTCTCCATTGGGATTGAAATCGACTCTATGATCAAAGGACTCATCATTTGGAACATTGACATCCGGTATGTATGGAAATTGCCCAGCTGCGGTTGTAGGCGGTGGTACCGGTGCGAGCAATGGCTGGGTCTCGTCCATCAGTCGAAGTAGAAAAGGGTTGTGTATGAATAGAATGAATAAGAAACGATCCGCAGGCAGGTATGTCTAAAAGATTGGAGCTATCGTCACCTCTTTCTCCTACTTATATACACCAAGATTCCAACAGATATATTTAGAATCTACTATTCACTACCGGTGTGTCGCCCCGAAAAGCGAAAGGCGTGCTGACAGCGATTAATCATTAGCAATCTGACCGCTTATCAAATTTCTCCATACACTTTTTCCAAATGGTGTGGACCTGCCAAATTGGTCGATAGCAAGTGGAGCTATTGGTGGATCCAGCCACTTATTCTCCAGCCACAACTATATAAACGACGGGACTGATTGCTCTTCTCTTATATATACACATCGACATTGACGCTGGTGTGCCAGGATAACTACATGAATGTTATGTTCATGGACTATGATCCTCATACTTCTATCCATGTCGGTGGGCTTTCAAGTATCAGGCAGTGTAAATCTTGTCGAGGGCTACCACAGTGTCCCATCTACATGTAAGCCTCGAATCGACCTGAAGAAAGTGCATTAAGCTTCGTCTTGAGCCACGACATGGTGTTCAGTGTTCGAGTACCGACTGGCAGCAGACCATAAGCTTTATCGTGTCTCGATAAGATGTTCACAGCTGATTATCAGATGTCAATGCGTTGCATTGCAGGGTGATAACACGAAGCGGAAGGATCATAAATGTACACAGCAGTATCACTAGTGTGTACTTGCTAGTAACAGATATCAAAAGAAGAGTCACATATTTACAAGTATCTTCCCTCCGCATTCTACATACTTGTCCTTCCTCCTACTCCAGGTCGTCTCGTTTTGCAGTAAGCGTACGCGCCGGGTATGGAGTATCGTATCTATGTGGGTCTAGGTGGATCAATCATTCCAAGTGGTTGGATTCAGGAATATTTCCATCAGTCACTCACTCACAAGAAAGTTTCCTTGAAGATTTTATAACTAGATGAAAGAGTCATATTATTGAACCAGGAGTAAACATATAGGTCGTATGAGCGAAGTCATGGGAGAGTAAAGCTTTTGGAGTTTAGTAACAGCTCCCTCGGTTGATGACTGAATTAAATGTTGATTTGTTAAGCGTAAGCACCGCTTGACAGAGAATTGAAAGTTCAAAACTGTTATTGAAGCCATGATATCGGAGCAAGTGTGAAAGTCTAAACCACAAAGCCCTGTTGTCGATGATCCTCTCATAACATGGATGCATGTCGTCAAAACATTCTAAGGCGTTAAAAAATCCCTCAATTTTCCTACTACAACTTCCACCACAAGGTACATTAGGTATGAACAATGCTACACAGCAAAATATACCCATCGCCCCATCATTAAAAAAATGCCAAAAAAATGCAAAAGAATGCAAAAGAATCGCCTCACGAGGGGCTCGAACCCTCAACCTTGGGCTTAAAAGGCCCACGCGCTAACCAATTGTGCCAGCGAGGCTTGTCATGTGACATTACTGTTTGTTCATATTAAAGCGAGCTTATAACAAACTATATACATGTCAATGATTTTTTATTAAGCTTCCGTGTACGAGTCTCATTACTCACTGCCCCCTCAATACTTCACAAATGACTAATTCTGTATATAATTAATGTTTACAGATTATATCTGCAAATAACCAGGTAGTGTACGTTCTTTACATTTACTACACATTTCTCCCTCTAACTTCTAACAAACACTCTACTCTAGATATCAGGCCGATCGCACAGCGAATTATTTCAATAACCGTTTGGTTCGGTAATTTGTGTATATCATATTGTACATGTCTTCCTTCCCCTATAATGAATCTATATACAACGTAAATGATTATTACATCAAAATCCAATCCAATCCCAATTCATATATCTAAGGCCTCGAGAGAATAATGATACCAGTACCAAGCCATATATATAGATTAGAGTTACCAGTAACTCTCTCCATATCATTCCGAAGAGTACTTAGTTGTTCGGAAAACCCAAGTCTAAGTCCTTACTTACTTGCTACATGGCGAGCTGTCAATTCCAAAAACCCCTTTTCTTAATAAACATGTTCATACATACATCATATATGTACATTACATCCCCAATCTCTAATTAACATCTATGACAGAGCCTAATACGCTCAATGTCCTTGGCGTGCTTTCTACATACAGCATTACTTTCTTTCAATCCAAGGCAGCCTCTCTAATAGTTACTTACATCCTCGAAAATGTAGTCAGACAGTTCACTCTCTTCTTGGTTGTTGGTAGAGGTAGAAAAAACGAATGAGGGGCTGAAGAGGGGCACTGGGGCAAAACTCTCAACCCCACCACCATATGCTTTCAATGCACAGACCCAAAATGTTGAGTAAGCGCACAGGCGCATCGCGTGCGTTTTAGACGGCAAAATATAAACCCCCAAATCTGTCTTAATCACATCTATCGGAACCTCCAAAATGAAAACTGCAAAAAGATTTGTTGAATTGATAACTGAGGGATTCGAACCCTCGCTCTTTCGAACCAGTAAGATAGATGGATCAGGTTAACCTGAAACTGGCGCCATAACCACTCGGCCAAGTTACCTCTTCGTCGTTATAGCTACCGCGCTGTTTTTGAGTATATATAGCCATTTACATGCGCTCGAAATCCAAGCGAAGACATCCACACGCCTTATTACTTTTCGGGTCTGGAATTTGCTTCTTTTTCCTCGGACCGAAAAGGTACATAGTACCTGCACCTATACTTGATGAGTCTTGAATTTTCCTTGCAATAGTCTTCATGCTCTCGCTCTCAACAGATACATCATGTTGCTTCTGTTTAAAGAAAGCATGGGGAGCATTTTCCGAATTAGAGGAAAAAGTTATCTACAACCTTCATTTCTAGCCACTACCACCTCTAAACCACTATGAGATCAGCTTGTGCACACACACACACACACACAATGAACCGTACAAAGTAACGGAACCAACACAACATTCGATAGACCCAACATTTGCTGACTGTATTGCAAATAAATGACATGAGATAACATCCTGGCAACCAACTGTTATTCAACAAGCACTATTTCCAACCCCCTATATCCCAATGAATTCTTATACTCTTTTGACCCATCATTCACACAATCCATCTGGCAACAACTCCTCACTCCAACATAGCCAAGGAATTCCTAAACCCCCTTCTAAAATGCCCTGGTCATTCTCTCGCAGATATCCCGAAAACCCCCCTGAATATGCAGACGAGAAAGAATACGACTACACAATAATCGGAGGTTTGTTTTCTCCATCCTCTTCTCTCCTCTCCCATCTCCCTAACCCCATTCATTCCCCACAGGCGGAACCTCCGGCTGCGTTCTCGCCTCCCAGCTCAGCATCTCGACAACCCACAAAATCCTCCTCCTCGAACGCGGTCCCGCAAATGATACCTTTCTCTCACGGATCCTACTTCTTTCCTCTAACATTTACTCTCCCTCTTCCGGCGCCAAATCTTGGGTTTGCTCTCCTATGAAATATTGCAATGATCGAGAATCTCTGGTCTTTCGAGCGGAACTGTTGGGGGGAGCTAGTAGAGTGAATAATGAAGTATATACTCGAGGCACGAAGGGAGATTATGAAGGCTGGAAGGAGATGGGATGTGAAGGGTGGGGATGGAAAGATGTCGAGCCTTATTTTCGAAAGATGGAGAGAGTTGTAGGGGAGGATGTTAAGGGGGCGGAAGAGCGAGGGAGAGGAACGCAGGGACAGTGGGTGATGAAATCTTTTGGGTATGAGGAGTGGGGGTGGAAATGTTTGAGAGTGTGAGATGTATATCCTTGTTTCGCATCGAGGATTGTCTTGCTAACTGTATATCATGTATAGGTTTACTGATGCAGCTGACAAAATGGGATTCTCTCGAATTCCTGATACGAATGTGGAAAATGCATCGGTTGATGGATTGGCTATGATATACAACACAGTCACTGAAGACAGAAAACGAAATTCCACTTTCCATTCTTTTCTTCCGAAAGAAGTTGCTCTTGAGCGAGAAAAGCATTTGACGATATGTACTAACACTGCCGTACATCGAATTAAATTTTCAGACGACAATGGAATTCCTCGTGCTAGTAAAGTTACCTTTGGTACTTCTGATCCAACATCCACCAAGATTTTTGAAGCCAGGGTGAAGAAAGAAGTAATCATTTGCTCTGGTGCGCTAGGTTCGCCGCAAGTGTTGATGTTGAGGTAAGCTAGGATTTTCAGCTCCGAAACCTAAGTAATGGATTCTGGTCTAATGTTAATATTTTCAGCGGCATTGGTCCTCGTCAACACCTTGAAGAACACAAAATAAAAGTCATCCACGACCTACCGGGAGTTGGTTCCAATTTCGTATGCAATCTTAACATCCTAAAGACAACAATCTCATCATTACTAACCATAATCCTCAGACCGATCATCCAAGTATTCCCGTTGCATGGGAAATTCCAATTTCAGAATCCATCATCCAAGTCGCCGTATCACCCCTCAAAGCCATTTTCGAACTCGGCAAATATCTTCTCTTCGGAACCGGTATCATGAGTCTTCCATCTCAAACACTTGGTTTCTTCATCCGATCTCAACCCCTCAATGAGGATGCCACCGGACCACGCATCAAAAATCCTTCATCCCCAAATTTCGAATCTGCACCCACAGAGACACCTCCTCTTCATCACTCAAATCCCCAAAGTGTAGTTCCTGATATCGAATTAATACCACTCGCCGTAAGCGCCACGGACGACATGGAAGAACACCAATCCGCATTTTCCAAAATGGGAACCTTTTGTATCCTCGCTACAATCTGCAATCCCCTATCTCGCGGCAGCGTACGACTTACTTCTCCATCCCCGCATTCCTATCCTGCGGTTGATTTCGGCATCTTCTCCAATCCAAGTGATATAATCTTCGCCCGACGCGCCGTTCATCTCGCTCTTGCTTTCGGCAAAACCATGCTTTCTTCCGGATTTCCTCTCCTGCGTCCCGTAACCTTCTCATCCGAGTCTCAAGATCTCGATGTCGAGAATGGAAACCATGAAGAAATGGATAAATTCATACGTAATAGAGTACGAAATACGTTCCACTATTCATCGACATGTCGCATGGGTTCTGAGACCGATGAAAATGCTCCTGGGGTGGTAGATAACGAACTGCGTGTTCATGGGGTGAGAGGTGTGAGAATTGCGGATGCGAGTGTTTTTCCTAAGATTGTGAGTCATCACACCATGGCTCCTGCGGCAATGGTTGCAATAAGATGTGCCGATTTCGTGATGGATGCGGAGAATAATGATCGAGGCCATGTTTTCATGCAGAGGATCAACGATCTGTCTCGAGAATAGAGCGTATAACTATCTAGATGCGTTTCAAGAGGGCTTGTAGATGTAATATGAGGTCATTTTCAAGGTATCAGATCGCGATTATGCATCTGCGACAAGCGCATTTCTGACAAACTTCGATCGTGGCTGTAAGATTCGATGGTGGTGGTGGTGGCTTCATGTCACCTTGCGTCTTCCATCTTTTATCTTTTATCTCTGAGTCATCATCATCGCTGATTCATCGACGATCTCTCATAAGAATCTTCCGACTCAGTGTGCATAGTTGTATCCACATTACCAATGACATACGTCCACTATCTTTGCAGTGCTTAAAAAAGAAGCTCCACACAACCATCTCGGCTCATAGACTTAAAGAGGCGATGAACTACGCTGACATAAGATTGACTGATATCGGGAAGCAACCGTGGACATCGCTCCGTGAGGCTCAACTGGAATCTGGATAGCTGGTGTTCTCCGTCAAAGCCTTGCAGCCATGGCACTGCACAAGATCAACGCCGCGCCCCGAGTTTCGGTTAGTTTCCGAAGTCTATCAATACCTTCAATATCAAAAACTCAACCACAAGAAAGTAACGGCGAGACCGCACTACTCAGCCCAGCGCACCCATCATCAATACCCTATCTCTCCGTCTTCAGAGCCGTGACCCCCGCGTTCCAGAACCATCACCGTCGAATGCAGTACAACGATAGGCTTTTCTGACAGCATCTGATCCTTCCTTACCAGCTTCTGCCTATAGTCTACAGCCTATCTTTTCGGTGAACCGGTACGCAGTAAGTCTCTTCAACCGAGTTACACCGAGTTCACGCTACTCCCCTTCCCAGAACCCACATCATAAGGCGAGAGAGATAAGCGTTGGAAATGCTAGGATGAAGGGTGAAGCGGAGACGCAAATATACTCTCCGTATGCATAAAGGGTGCGATACTAAGAGTGCTGGACGAACTGGTGTGGGTGGAGGTACAACTCTTCATTCCCATCTTCCAATCAATCACTTCCACCTCAAAATTTCAAGGGGTAAGTATCCAGAGTATACTATACTCATCCAAATCCAGCCTACCAAGCCTTTCCATCCAACCCAGCTGAGGATCCCACACTCGTAACACCACCCGCCGAACCCGCAACTCGGGTCCGATAAGCCCCGTTGAAAAACGATTTTCCAGGCCGAGAGACAAATCACACGTTTTCAATTGCTGCGATCGGTACGATTTTCAAAAAAGTCAATTCGGATCGAAATCTATTATGGGGGCAGAGTAAGAATGTTCCGTTGAAGAAGTTTGTGCGCGAGATATTGGGGGTGTTCGCCGGGGAAGTTTCGTTGGGGGTGCCGGGTGATGGATTGAGTAAAGCATGGACTTTCAAGCGAGGACTGAGGTGCACGTGAATGGTTGCGCTCCCCCCGAGTGTTTGTATCATGACGAGTGATTCAGCTCAATGACTTAGAACGCCTTTGGAATTAAATTAGCAATTTAATCTAAGATATCTATGTCAAGTAACAATAAAACCGCATGCACAGCATAGCAAGTGACACCAATTCCCAAGAAAAAGATTTCGCCACCCCCAGATCCGCATGTGAAAGAAAAGACAGATGAAAATACGACTTGACAAGCGAATTAAATTCCAACTCATCATCTGGCCAACGCCTCTTCCTGTCTAGTCCTCATCTCATAATATCCCACGCTTTTGCTCTCGGATCCCTCGCTTTCATTCTTAGCCTTATCATCAAAAACCTAGTCCGCATTCGCATATGCAACTGCGAAAATGCCTACCCTTATCCTTTCCCCCAGCACCATGCTCAACCCATCACTCACTCCCTATAATAAACGCTCAAACCATACTCAAGGCAAGCGTCCCATGAACTATCCTCCTATCATCTCGTCACTCAAGCCCCGCAATATCTCACGAGGTTGACTCGGGTCCGGCATTCTGCAGCTTTGTTTCCACTACCACCAAGTCTCTTCTTGGCTCTTCTCACTCATTGGTCTTTGACTTCAAAGGGGCAAATAAGCCCAGTCTTTTTGACAGGCACCATTGTATCACTTGGCCCAATTTCTTTACCCCGCATTCAATAGCGCTGACTGCAGCTGTTATGTATGTACGTGGTTCGTGTGTTTGGGTATTTGCGCTGGTGAATGGGGGTCACCAGTTGTAATAGTAACCGGCAACGACAAGGTGGCTAGATTTCAAACATAGAAAAAAGTTGAGAGAGAAAAAAAGATGTTCGAAGTTGACGGCACATGAACTTATTGCATTGAAGAGGTAGATGTATGTAGAAATTATGTATTTGTAAAGATTTTAAAAGCAAGATTCCACAACGCCTAGCTGAGGATATACTCCCTAATACGTGATACAGATATAAGAAAACTCGTAATACACGTAACAATTGAGAAAGAGACTCAAACCCAACGTTTACGGAATAAAGTCAGGCGGCGACATTTGTTTCCAAGGCCAGTGAATCTCGCGCATAACATCAAAGGAGCAACCCATTCTCCCCGAATCCTCCCAAGCACCTCTTCTTGCTTGTTTACCCTCATCTCCTGCTGGCCAAATTTGTTTTGCTTTGCCCCATAACCTTACACCTGATTGACCATCCACCCAACGATCAATATCGTATTTGAAGAAGAAGAAATGGTCGAGCATAGGTAGACGGGGTGCTGGTTGTTGAACAAACATATCTTCTTTCTCTTCGCCTTCGAGGTAAGATAGTCTACCATCAACTGATAGAGTGCCAAACCATGCCTCACTTAATTCTTGTAAAACTTCTCCAGGAGATCCAGTAGACACCTTTAGCATTCTTTGAGGAAAGCCATTGCCATTTGGAAGTGCGCAGCCTGTGTTGATATCCAATTCTTTCTTGACGTGAGACAGGTAACCATCCTTTCCGCCCGCTTCTTCCAACGCTTTAATGTTTGATCGGACCAAGTTATGCCAATGGTCATTTGATCCACCTCTGAGTCTCCAGTATAGTAATCTTGCGAAACCACTATGCCCATATCCATCGTAATTACCCCACGGGTCTTCCCCGAGACTCAGATGTAGTTTTATTCTCTTTAGGTTTGGCCATCGTGCTAGATCCTTCAATTGATATTCGAATGGAACAAGCGAAGGGCTGTCTTCGCACAATTCAGACTTCCTACGGAAAGCTGAACGTCCTAATATATCTATCTTGAGTTCGACCGAGGTGGCCATTGAGGCTATCGAACCTGGCAGTCTGCCTAGTATGGGGTGATCGATATATGTTCGAGGAAGGATGCCATCGAGAATGAGTGAGTTCTGCTCCCAGAAAACAACTTTGGCTTCGTGGTAAATTTGACGACAGGTTCGTAGAAAGGAAAGGCGTATGGTTTCGCCATGGGATTTGGAGCGGATAACATATGGGGGCTTTCCAGCTGCTGAATATTCTTCTTGGGGGTAGTCGGGGTCATTGACCACGCTTTCGGATAGATATACACTTCTTGAGTGGGATGATAAAACATATCCGTATATTTGATCGCGAATCTCTCTCGGGAGAGTGTCTAAAAATGTACGAGCCATTGTGACTTGGATTCACCAAGGTGAGGGAGGGATAGCAAGTGGTTTGAAATGTAAGATGATATATGATGGTGCCACCGAAAGTATTGGATATCCAAATGCGAAGATATCTCCTTGATCTTCTTTGTGTGTAGCGGTGTGAATATGTAAAGTGTGAAGCGTAAAGTGTAAAGCGTAAAGTGTACAAAATGAAGTGGTATGAGGATTCAAAGGTGTGGTGATACAGGATACTTATATAGTAGTGGTCCAAGTGTTGTTAGATGCTGTCGGAGAGTGTTGTTAGATCGACAGATATGCCTGCATGACCCTCTAGGATTCCAGGATCTCTATAAGGTAAGGTTGTCAAGGGTATAGTGGGATTCCCGGATAAAGCCTTGTCTGTGGAAGAAGCAAAATCGTTGGTAAATGTCCAAATAATGTGGTGCCAGGGGGAAAGCTCGCTCACATCATTCTATGTCAGCCCACGGTACAAGGTTCTTCAAATCGGAAGAGAGTCTTTTTTTTCTCTGGATGTAGGGAGGGTCCACTAGGTGCTTGGAGAAACGTGAGTAGGGTCCTCTAACTTTCTGCAAAGACAACTCTTTTTATAAAAGAATACTCTGGAGTAGACAAGTGTTACGTCTCGGCGATGTCCAACAGTTAGATGAAAACTTCGGAGATGTAACGATCAAATTCTCGCGGGGGGGCTCAGACTCGTTAGAGTGAAATCAATTAAAGAGAAATTCAATGGTAATTCTTTCTGGTATCTCAATCCTAAATATAGATTAGTGACATATTCGGCCCCGTATCCCAAGGCGATTAGATGAACTTACAATCCTGATGATTTGAATATACGCCGATATGTCTTTCCCATGAAGACATATCGGCTTTTAATGGAGGAGTACAGAGTGCCTAGGTAGCTTTTTCTAATTTTCCTCATATTCCTTGCAATTTTTCCCCAGATTTCTTCCACCGCTCCTTGACAATGTATGTGCTTGAATGATTAGAAATCATTCATGTGTGATTCATGTGGCACATTATCGTCACCTGCACTCATTCAATCGCCCCCTTCTCTACCATTGGGACTACGTGATCGGCTTCTGGCTCTACCTTTGGCAGGTGCCCGACCTCCTCTACCCTTTCCCCCTGGTGGCGGTCTAACAAATGCAAAGTCCACCTCGACAGTCTGTTCCAGCAACTTGGTATTATGCGCACCATCAATAGCGGCCCTTGCCTCGTCCAAGGTTGGGTATTCGATCAATGCGTAACCCTAGTTGCAGACATTTTGTGTTAGCTGTCCGAAATTGTCTTATAAATCCCAAGGCGAGAATGCCAAATTGATCGGAAAGTTTCCATGCCATGCAAGAGACGTAATAGTATGAGCTCACCTTGACGTATCCAGTTCTTCTATCAAGGTTCAAATGGAGATTCTTGATCTCTCCAAAGTCTGCGAATTTGTCATTCAAGTCCTCCTCACTAGCTTCTTCGTGTACATTGGTGACGATAATGATCCAGCCCTCGATAGATCGTACAGCGGTCGCATTTGAATGGGTTGTCATGGAGGCATTCTTGGTGTCATTGCGCTGCTCTTGCGGAGATGAAGGCGCATCGACATCCATTTCGGTATCGGCCATGGCGACGGTGCTTTGAAAGAAGATGTGGGTTATCGTCGAGGAAAAGTGCGTCGTCGAGAGATTGTGGTCAGGTTGAGAGGTTGAGAGGGTGAGGAGTGATGGTTTGTAGGTTTGTAGGTTTGTAGGTTTGTAGGTTTGTAGGTTTGTAGGTCGAGGTTGTTTTGTCTAGAAAATAAAGTTCGCGAGACCCGATCTCAACGCTATCGGTAATTGATAATTCATCACCTCACCCACCACCAGCTGCAAATATTGAAGAATTGAGTGCTCATCGACGAGAACTTCATTAAGATCGAACCATGTCTACTCAATTAAAATCTACATACACTCCAAGTAAAACAATGCCTATTGCTGTACATGAACATTTACCTTTCTTCTTTCTTCTCTTTCTCTAACCTAGTCTCCTGTCAAGACTGCCGTCTCAAGCAAAGACGACTCGACATTGATTGACCGCACGAACTTGCCTCGTTGTCCTGTAGACATCCATCATAGCCCGTGTGCTTGCTGTCGCCTCAATAGGTCGACTTCCATTGAACCTTGGAATATCACGCTGGGACATGCATTCAATAGCAATGTCGGGCATCATTGCTGCATATCAATGCAACTTTCGATGAGCTCAATAGCCCGGGGAGTTTGCAGGAGAACGAATGGTTTCCCAGCTTTACTATCCTTATTCGACCTGTGGTATCCCCCTCATTGCTCTCATACCCCCTCACCAAAATCTACGAAGTCATCACGAGACGATGAACGTGTGATGCATCACTACGGACTTCCTGCAGCCAGCCCAGCCCAAGCAAACTAACAACCGACCCTCGACGCAAACCGGTAAAATACTGACGTGAAGCCGCAGTTCTGCTCTAAGCAAGAAAAAGGAATGACACGCACAAACACACACTTCACTCACTCACTCAAAGTGGCCAATATCTGCATGCTGGTCGAAATCCTGTTTCATCCACCTTCATCGAAAGCATAAAATGCAACAAATTGAGCCACTGGAACAGATTCACTCAGCCAGAGGGAAACGTACGTCAAAACAGAACCCCGACCATGACGTGGAAAGCTTTAACGCCCGCATCAAATGAATGTGATGCCAACACTCAGTATTTCGGCGTTAACTTTTGTCGATATCACGGCGTTAAGCACTCCACCAGTCCGCTATTATCTGCGGGGCTGCGCATACCACACACTCTCCACTCAGAATCACTTCCCAGTTGCCAGCCACGAATTTACCAGAAGCAATTCTTTCAAATCATTCAAAGTCGTGGAACCAAAAGAAATGGCAAAACGTTAAGCACGACATGTGCAGGATTTGAACCTACGAGGCCGAAACCATAAGATAACCGAATTGTTCATTCAAGTCTTACCCATTAACCACTCTGGCAACATGCCACAAAGACGACTTGGGTGTTCTTCGATCTATATGAAAATATATCACATTGCAGCATGGGTGAAATGCTGAGGCCTGGAAAGAATAATCAGCCTGGCAAACGAATGAGCAGTTTTTCCCCTGAGGGCACTTTAGACACTTTGATGAGCAAATGAGGCTACCATCCATGCAGTCACAAGCAAACATATATCCTCAAGCAATTCAGATGTCACAAAGCAAAGTGAATAGTACATGGTGACGCAGTGTGCGTACAAGAGTCTCTTAAAATACGAACTGACCCTTGAGCGGGCCGACCTCGATATCTGAGTGGTCTGAAAGCGCATTTATTTGTGTACAATGCCTACCCACTCTAGTAATGCACTTACCACACCCTCAACCATTCTGTCTATTCAGGAACATTCAATCCAGCTAAGCAGAATCCAAACTCCCAGAGAAGGCTTCATTCGTCTGGATGGGCGTGTACCACTACCCATGGCTTCTCCAAACCAACCGCTATCTTCGGCTCCTCTGCCGAATACCTCACCCATGCACCCGAAAGAACATACGCAATAGGCCAGCCCTTTAACTCAGCATACTTCTTGCAGTTTTCACTATGCAGTCTATTTTCTATATCCATCTGGTCATGATCTTTAACAACGTCTCCCAGTGCAGGCATCTCGCAGCGGTAAACGTCTTTGTACTCTCTCAGCTTCATGGTAAACTTGAAGGCCCTTGTACAAAGTTTCTGCCAGCGAGCCATGACATGATCTGTTCTCTCTTGACGGTATTTGCCTAGAGGTTTCAATAGCCTCATCAATTCTTCAGCGACGTGTTTGCAAATGTCTGGTGGGCTCGGGCTGACTGGTTGGAGGAATTTAGCACATAGCATGGTAGCGGTCCTCCATGCGGCGAGTTCGGCGTGCCGATCTAGAAGTGTCAGTACCAAAAAGGTGTATGTTCAAATAGCAGGCGGGTGGTGAGGGCAAAATACCTGGGTGATTCTTCTTGAACATAGCCTCAAAATTTCCCAACCCCTGCTCAATGCCCAAACTCTTGTCCAAATCTTGAAGTCCAAAAACTTCTTTGAACAATATGGACTCATTCAATTGACCGAACACGAATGTCCTCACCCCATACTCTCGTTCAAATCGATCTGGACTAAGATTGAAAAGATTGTAAAGATAGCTTTCGCCACTTTGTAGGGACGAATTTCCAGGTACTGGATAGGCTTTTTCCATGCTATAGAAGACATGGACGATTTGATGGATTTGTTCGCGCAGCCACCTGAATCTCATGCCCACTTCTAATTCGTTTATTTCCATTGGAACATTAGAATCTTGAATGATTCTTCGAAATGTCCTCGATTGCTCTTTATAATGTTTGGTCTCTTCCTGAGACGTTTCAAGCTCCTTTCGTAATGTTACAAAAGCAGACTCCGAACGGGTTTTGCTATTGAGTTTTGTGAGGTTGTCACCTGGGGAGAGATCCCTCTCTTGTTTTTCGAATTTCTCCAACTGTCTTTGATGCCTTTGATCCTGGAGTTCCTTGTCCATAGCTATTGTGTTACATTTGTGCTCAAGCTTGCGAAGTTCATCATTACGTGCTTGAACCAAGTTGTTCGTGCTGTCCAGATCTTCGAGAGCCTTCTTAGCAGCCGCTTCGCATGATTTTTGCTGGTGGAAATAGATGCTGATGTCATTTTGAAACTTCCCGCACTTGATGCTCAGTTCATTCTTCTCGCGAGCGGCATTCTCAAGCGACAGTGAAAAAGCTCGGATCTGGCTTCTTGCTTGCTCGCTTTCTTGGATCGCATTGTGGATCCGCTGCGTCAAAAGATTATTCTCAGCAGCAAGCTTTGCAAGGTCGTTGGTGTTGCGTGAGGGAGCAGTCTTTCCTGCTACTTCTCTCGGCTATTGATATTAGTCGTAAACGAGGGCAGTGGCTAAATATTTTACTTACGATAAATCTCTCATACATTGAGCGGAAACAACAAGGTCGCCTCCTAGCCCCATCATATTCTGTGGAATCTTCCGTTTCCCTTCCGACGTGCAACTGTAGATTTCCAACGGGAAGCGGAGACTCAATGTTTTCCATGATCGTGTTTGTATTGGGGGTTTCGATCGACTGGCCGTGGTTCTGCGACTGCTGCAGTTTGTCGTTCGTGCTGAACATATGCTCCTGCGAATGCAATATGAATCTGGGTTTTGTAGAACTTCTTGTAAGCTGGGGGTGCGGCACGGAACTCCGACTGGGTATCATAACTCGCAGTTCCGTCTTTCAGCATTATGCGCAGAGGAAGAAGAAGAAGAAGAAGAAGAAGGTGAGACCCTGTTTCTCGATGTACCATCGAATTTCTTGGCAATTGTAGATTCTGCTGGAAGCCGCACCACTTCAGCCAGCACCCGCACACGGAGTGAGTTGCGAAACAGAAACTTCATGATCAAAGGACTGGCGTGATTTAGAAGTTTGGAAGATTCTATTTTGTCCATGGCTGAATCAACTTTAGTAAGTTCCAGACAGTATCGAAACGCGAACAAAAAAATTACCTTGGACACGATATTCATAAACAGAGGCTTCATCACAGCTTGAAATTATCTATGTTCATAAAAAGCAGTGCACTGCTTATTCTCAAATCAAAATTTTAGAGCCACAATTTTCCTGACAACACTTTTCGCCATGGACAACAAAATTAAGCAAGATAAGCCAGCCAGTGGAGTTATTCCACACTCTAGCAACCGAATTACTTATGAATCGGAAGCTCAAATCGTTATCGCACTAGACTTTGGGACCACGTATAGCGGTGTTGCGTATGCATTTGTTGATGATGATAACCCTCGGGTTATAGGAGTGGATACCTGGCCAGGTAAGGCTTTGAATGTAGTGCTGTTTTTGAAGGTTCTGACCACACGCAAAGGGTTCGATATGAAGCAATCGAAAACCCCCACAATTCTAAGCTACGATGAAACTGGTGGAGGCCTTACCTGGGGAGGTCAGGCCCATCACGATTACATGATACGCGCAATCAAGCTACTACTTGACCCTACACAGGCACTGCCATCATATGTTCCAGCATGGATTTTGAAGCGCAACCTCGAGCGCTTGGGCAAGCCATCCGTTGACATAGCCGCCGATTTTATTCGAGCCATTTATGAATACGCTATGGGGGTAATAATAGGAAGTTGGCCTGCTGAATACATCCAGGCGTGTAAAAAACAATTTGTTCTTTCCGTACCCGCTGTTTGGTCGGATAAGGCAAAAGACTTAACGTTGCAGGCGCGTATATCCTCTAGACATGCGACTCTAGGCTGACTGATGTTCTACATATAGGCAGCTCGGAAGGCTGGTTTTTATCCAGTGACTCTCGTAAAAGAGCCTGAAGCGGCCGCGTTATATGCACTAACGGAATTCAAAGAGAGGGGGCTAGCTGTATGGTTACCGTCTTCTTTGTTGAGACTCGACTAACAACTCTACTAGAATGGTGACGCATTCGTGATTTGCGATGCTGGTGGTGGCACCGTGGATCTCATATCATATGAAATTGTTCAATTAGACCCGAGGTTGGAGTTGAAAGAGCTCGTACCTGGTATAGGTAAGTTCCATTCTTGGCTAGCTGAAGTATTGACCTGAATGATTCCAAGGCTGCATGGCAGGTTCATTGAATCTAAACAACAGGTTCGAGGAAAAGGTTAGAGAACTAGTGGGGGAAGCTCATTTTAACGATCCAAAGAATTCTGCCGGCCTTAGGGGTGTCTTGAATAAATTCGAGTCCGTTGTGAAACAAGGTTTTCTTGGCCTTGATGATGAACCAACCATTTTCGACTTCTCCGGTATGATGCTCAAAGATGACCAACAGAAGGGTCTTGAAAATAATACTTGGGTTATGAAGAGGTAAAGCTGTCCTCAACTAACAAATCCAAATTAGGCTAATGCATTATCAGTGCCGAATTGGAAGATATATTCGAGCCTGTAATTGCAGATATTAAAATCAAAGTCCGCGAGCAGGTGCAGGAGGTTACGAAAAAGAGACTGTCGGAGAATCATCCCAAGGCGGAAAAAGTCAAGGTAATAAAAATATCCAATACAATCGTTTCTTGGGACGTTCGATAACTGTTTGTAGGCAATTTTACTTGTGGGAGGTTTTGGTTCTTCAAAATACCTCAAGTCTCAACTTGTTCAAGATCATCCGACTATCCAAGTTATCCAACCGCAGAGTGCTTGGTCCGCAATTGTCAGGTTAGTTCTACGAGCACAAAAAAGAAAGCTGCTAATTTGATACAAGGGGTGCTGTTCTTACGCGCCTTTCTCGAAGGGTCATGGTAGTCTCAACACAGGCGACACGACACTATGGCGTCTCATCCCACCATACCTATGATTACGTAGAAGATATTGGCCATCCCAAGTTTATGAATCCGTACGGAAGTTGGAAGACACCCCGTGTAAGACACGATATCTTTTCGATTTGATTGACTACTCACAAGACTAGATGACTTGGTACATACAGCGCGGAGAAGATCTTCAACGACCACAAAAGATACACTTTTCATTTTATCGAATTCTCAGCAGTTTGTCGGATGAGGATCTTGTATTTCAGGAAAACCTTCACCATTGCGAATTAGTCACTGCGCCTGTCCGCCCCGATTCAACGGTGGCGGTGAATTGTAGCCTGCAAGTCGATCTGAGGAGCGTAGATCGGGCAACAATCAGGGAGAGAATCGATTTACTTGGGGCTAAGCGTTGGGATGTCCATTTCGATTTGGTGGTAACAATCAACTCTGCCATCATGATGTTTTCGCTTGAGTACAACGGCGAGGAAATGGGTAGTGTTGAGGCCAAGTATGATTAACCATGATGTCAGAGGATAATCAATGAGGCTTTGATCCGGGGGTTTCACTTGGTGGTGTTTTCTTTTTGGAGGAGCAAATTGATGATACTGAAGATTTCGCGCGGTGACTGCTTTGTCATTCGTTTGGAGGTCTCAACATGGTGCATGGGCTCATGAAATACTTTTCAACTTTACAAAAAGCATAATTAATCCAAGTTCCATGTGGAATCTCTGAGAATAGTATTGCAGAGTTCTCGATGTAGAATGAATCATTGCACAAACATCCCAGATGCATGAATAACTACTGGAAGTATGTTATCAAACTGCACTTTTTCATTGTTTTCTAAGTCTATGCCTCCACTATTCTTCAATGCATCTAACATTGATATACAACACGAAAGATTAAAGTGAAGGCCGGGCCACCAATTGGCGACTGTTTCTTCGAGAAGTACGTGGTGCCATTTCGTACTATGGCTTTCGGCTTACAATGACGCACCTTCTGATGTGTGTGCTGAGAAAGAGCTTGACTGCAATAATTTCTCTTGTTGTAATCTTTCGGAAAGAACGAAAAGGGAGGAGGCAATCTTCTTGCATATGTTAGATCTGGCACCGTAAGCCATGTAGTGTCGAAGGGCACTGATGGAAACGCACTTGTGGTTTGAATGGAATGGTCGTCGAGGATTGTTTAAGGATTGCGCTTGTAAAATGCAGCAATTTCCAATTGAGCAAGTACAAAGATGATGCTTTATTTATTAATACAATCATGGTAAGCTGGGAGATCAAACTTTACTACCTCACGGAATATTGCACCGGCGAGACGACTATCTGCCTAGCGGAGCACTACTGACACTGGTATAGAAGCAGCAATAATTTGTTTGGTAAGACAATGCGAATTCCTATTTCGTCTAACTCACTCCGATAGATAATGTCAGAACAGTATCTTGGATTTGGAAATTACTGGACTACTCTTAGCTGGAGGGAGTATCAACAAGATCGTAGTCTTCTACTCGGATATGCAGGGAGTATTTCATCGTCGGTTCAGCTTCCGAGGATAATCTATGGTGCTACATTAACAGCGGGGATGATTAGAAACACAGCATTCAGGTCCAAGTCACCAAGGTATTAACTAAGTCATGTTTTATTCAATATTGGTGCAGTCGAGGACAACCTCACACATGCTAAATAATAATTTTCTTCCTTGGAAACTTGTAAATTCTGTCTTAAAAGATAGCTTTGATAACTCCAAGGAGAAATGAAATTTTAATGAGAGAAAGGATCATTCGGTATGTGTAAGGTTGCCTTCGATTGCATAACAACGTTGGACAATTGGTGTGTTGAATGTCAATTGAACATACATCATATGTACGTACAAAGACGTTTTGAGAGATTCGATACTTACGGACTCCAACACTGCAAACGGAAAAGAATAAGCACTGCCATAAGGATTGGCGGGCTTGATATCGAGATTGATAAAGAGAACAGCCACTCGTTCTTTGACGATGAATGATGTGGAGGTTTCTTTCATGAATGCAAAATTAGCGAAAGTAGTCAGATAGCAACGCTTGTGTCCTCCAAGTCTGCACCATGAGCTCAAGCAACATATAACTTTACAAATCTCTAGAAGCTGAAATTGCAATATCCAATATGAATATTAATGTTCCAGTATCCAAAGACGGCGGAGGTGTTCAACATGGAGATTCTGTTCAAAAAGCTGTGAAATTGGTAGGTGAGATGCTCGAACAGATTCAAATCGAGCTCGAGAAAATACTACCCCAAGGTGGCAAAGTGCCAGTAAGTTCAATCCCAGTCATGTGTGACTTGTTTGAAGCTTTTGAATTATGGGTTTGATATCATATCTTCTCTTCCGTTACTGATAAACTTTATCCTTCAGTCCCAAGTTGATTCTATAGAAGAAGAGAAGAATGAGTCCCAAAAACGATACAAGCACCTTGAAGGCAATTACAAGGAGATATCCGAAGAACTGAAAGCATTTGGCCGCGAGATGGCGAATGCACCCGACAAAAGCGGCCAAGGACAGGCAGAATTGCAACTTGCTCAAGCGAAAAAAGACGTCGAAAAGTTGAAAGCTGAGGTTGAGAACCTTCAAATTAAGTGTAATGACTATCAAGCAAAAGCTCATCAGCCTCCTCAAGATGTGCAGAGATTAGAAACTCAACTTGAGGAACTCAAGAATCAGAATATAGAACTGCAAAGAAAGAGATTCGAATATGAGGACAAGGATCCAAATATATGGCGTCGATGGGTCCACAAATATAATGCGGACGACACAACGATCGAGCCGATGTTTCTAACGAAAACGGAATACAATCAATTAATACATGGGCTGGGGAGCTTCGTCTACGTATACTTGGACCTCAACCAAAAGCCGAAGATGGAGCTTAATATTCAACAGAAACCAAGAGACAAATTTTTGAGCAGCGCTTTCGATGCGAAGTCAAATCCGTGGGAACGACATCAATACGTTCACATGGCTGTCTTTCAATTCTTGTGTGACGAGATACTTTTTCAGCCAGCATTCGGTCTTGATAGTGAAGATGAGGGTGGAAAGATGGAGGCTGGACTTATAGCTTTTGAAAAGAAGATCCAGGATGCTTCTGCAGGTGATGGCCACATAGAGTCAAACGTAAAAGCGGTCCTTGCTAATGACTTTGCAGATGACATTTTTAAAAATCTTGACTGCCATAATTGGAAAACACTCACTTACAGGTGTGGGAAACTAATTCGAAAGAATTATCCAGAGGCGAGAATAGTTGCTTTTGCGTCAGCTTTGGAAGACTTCTTAAAGCCTTTGTCGAAAAAAGATAATGGAAAAAGTATCGAGAAAAGATTGTTGGGCATTTGTAGACAAACTTTCATGCTCAGCCAGAAGCTGAGAGCGGAGCCACTTGAAGATTATAAGATATATTTCCCAGAGCCCGGAGATCTTGTAGTGATGCCCAGGAAGGGAGATATTAATGAACCGAAGACGGAGTTTTGGGGTGCTGAAGGAGGGCATCCTGCATGTGATTCTGGAACTGTTGCATATACTTGCTTCGGCGGGTTGTTTTTCAAGGATAAACACAAAGAAGAGTGGCATCCATTGGTACCGGCGAAGGTAATTGTGAAAAATTGAAGGGAAAGCAGATGACTTCTTCTTACCCTCATATGTATTTGGGTTGTTCAAGACAGAATGATGGTACAAGATGGGATTGTTATATTCTTGTTGCATTGATTTAACAAGGTAGCTTACATGTCTACTTGTGAGCCTTACAAATACCAATCGAGAAGATCATCAGTCATCGCTTTTTAACAAGATCTGACAAGGTTGGTTTCTTGTTACGCAAATTCTCTTTCGCGTCAATGCCAATGTGAATTCAATCGACTGCTCTCTTGGTCTCGTATCATTTTGCTCATAATGTAACAAGATGATATCAAAAGAGACTAACAAGGAGTGAGACTCAATGGAATCAAACCCATCGGGATAGATTCGCGCTTGTTCAAACATACCTTGGGTATCGTACGGCTCACTGATTCTGAAGTGGAACCCGCTTCTAGAAATCGTATAAAGACCATTTGAAATAGTCTCGTACGCATAGAAATCTTTTCCTGGCAAAGAGCTGAGAGCGGAGCGGGAAGCCCAAAGAGCAAAAATTTAGTAACATCGCGTAGGAAGATTTACAAATTGTTGAGCATAGGACAGGGAAATTTTTCTCTTCAATCAGAATGCATCTCATTATTTCATTACAAATGCTAATCATTATTATCTCAAGTAGAAAAAGTCAAGATTATGATCCAAATACCTCATATGACTTTACGCCACTTCTTTGTCTACAATTCTTGGTGAGTAGTCGTCGCAATCTTCTCCTCGTTGTTTAGCTTGATATCTTCAGGGCTCTCGGCATTAGCGATGCCAAGTCTCTCGTTGATCCTTTGCATTCTTGCTTTATCTGCAGCCGCAATACTTTCAATGCTACCGCCGAAATACACATCGAGTTCCTCCAATGTCTTGTCCTTGGTTTCAGGGAAGAATTTCCAGATGAAGAAACCACCTCCGGCGCTGAATACAGCAAAGAAGATGTATGTACCATATTTCATGGAGTCGAGCATATCTTTGGTGGTCAAGCCAATGACAAAGTTGAACATCCAGTTGGTAGATGCGACAAGGGAAACACCACGGGATCTGACACTGGCTGGGAAGATTTCTTGAGCAAGAACCCAAGTGACAGGTCCCCAAGAATAGGCGAAGTTAACCGCGAATAACCAAATGAACACGATGGCGACCCACCCTTGTGTAACAGCGAGGCCTTCGTTGAGGTTCCATTGGTCTTCGTAAACACCTTCGACGGCAGCGACAACGATGTGGCAGATACACATACCGATGGCACCAGCAATGAGGAAAGTCTTGCGACCGAATTTATCGAGGTACAGGACAGCTGGTAAAGTGAAGAGGACTTGCAAGATACCAGTGACTCCAGTAGCGAGAAGAGTGGTGGTAGTGCTGGAGAAACCGAAACTGGCGAAAATTTGCGGGGCATAGTACAAGACGGCGTTGATACCAGTGAACTGTTGGAATACCATCATGCCACAGCCCAGGAAGATTCTCTTGAATACATGAGGAACGAACAATGCTTTCCATGGGGCCATCATTCCACCGGCGCCGATTTGTTCCGCTTGGGTTTCCTCGTCAAACATGACAGCGGCCTTAATTTCGAGGAACTCGGCTCGCAATAATGGATCATTGGCGTCAAGACGTCTGAGTTTGCAGAGAGATGCAATGGCCTCTTCCTCACGGTGCTTCAACATCAACCATCTAGGAGAAAATGGGAAGAAGAACATTCCAATGAAAAGGGTCCATGCCGGGATCAACTGCAATGCCAATGGGACTCTCCAGGAAATCTGGTTCTGACCGGTGCAAGGGTGTCCGTGGTTTGCAGCAGCATTATAGGTGCCATCGGCCAGATATGGGTTTGCAATACCCTCTGGCTTGCACTTGTTTCCCCCGGAGAAGGAGAAGCCGAAGTCAAGCCAGAAAGCAATGGTAGTTCCGATGGTAATGGAGAGTTGTTGAAGTGATACCAACGATCCTCTGAGTTCTGGAGGGGCAATTTCTGCTTGGTATAATGGAATGACCATGGAGAACATACCAATACCCACACCACCGATAATACGACCTGCGAAGAAGTATGATGGGTTCTGAGCGCCAGTTTGGAGGCCGGTACCGAGTGTGAAAATGAGAACGGCAACCATCATACTATATTTTCTTGAGATTTTATCTGCGAGGTATCCGTTGAAAAGAGCACCAAACCAGGCACCAAGTTCAAGGGAGGCAACGAGCCATCCTTGAAGTGTCGATGAGGTGAGAGTTGGGAATTCGTTCTCGAAGTTTTCCATAACCAGGACTGGGGACATGACTCCTTGGTCGTAACCTGTCATTCTAATGTTAGCCAGTGCTTGCTTGTTTTGGCAGTCATAGGAAATGAAAATGCTTGTACTAACCATACATCATACAACCTAACGATGCGAATAAACATGTCAAAAACACATATGGATTCTTAAGCATGCCCATGAGACCATGAGCTTTTGCTGCATTCTGTCGAGCAACGAGCGACTGGCTCGGAGCCCCTTTTTCCGCCATGATGGCCATTGTCGTCGGCGTAAAAGTGAAACGATAACACAGTTGTGGGAGCAAGATGAGGGGAGGCGAAGCCCGATGAAGATGAACTGAAGACGGTCTGAGAAAATAAGAGAAAGGATAAGGAAAACCTCATATATATACATATATATATACTCACCGTATCTCCAACTTTCTATACGGCTATCCAAGGGTAAAGCCTTTCCCGCGGGGGTTCCCAATCAAGCTTAGACTTGAAAATGCTAAATAACAGATAAATCTATGAGTACTCTTTGAGCAAAATCTCTTCTCCACTCCAAAAGTGGACGCGCGTTGATTCCCAACTTATGGGTTATCAACGAATGGATGTAATTCATGGAGGATTTGGAGAAGCCTGGATGGCATACGACGAGCCCCATTCTTTCAACTTTCCAACTTCCTCCTAGAATTGGTTGCTTGTAGCTCGGATTGCCATTCGACAACAGGAAATCTGGAGCGTGAGCCACTCTTGAATATCTCAATCCCTTGAATTCCCATTAGACCAGAAGTTGTGTCTGAATTAGAAACTTGCGCGCGCCACCTCGAGGAATGATAAGTCTTAACTAGGATTCTATCACTGCATGGTGTGCCAAGGCTACAGATCAAACTGGATGCAAGGATTGTAGTGCCATAGTGCGTTTAGTGAGGGCTCCAAGGCTTTGATCTATCAACCGTCAGGCTGGTTCTACAAGCCACCCGTCGACTGGAGCGCTGCTCGTCATGCCAATATCGTCAAGCTTTGCTTGACTTCTTGGCCCTCAACGACATCAGATAAATAAGCGTGATCATCAATAAGTTTCTCATTGACATTCGACAACTTCCCTGGCTAATACCAACATGTCGGTAACGAACAAGGTAACGTTTACAAATTCGCCAAACTCCGCACTCATGACTTCTCCTCGACCGCCAACAACGTTTTGCAGGCAGCGGGTGAGATAGACTACGTAGCTATTCGGCCCTTTCTCTCCAGATGGAGTGACTGTTCGACCCCAAGGTTCGTCGGGGTGGAGAAACCCCAACATGACTTGGAGCAACTAGAAATTGAATTTTTACTTCGTATACGGTAAGAACATCCTAGATTCCTAATGCATGTTTGATAGTTCTATTTTTTCCTAGCGCCAGTGGAGATATTGTGGTGGAGACGTTTATAGAATGGAGAAGAGGAGAGTTTCCGGAAGATGAAGGGGCTCATATCAGTTCCAGCTCTATAAGCTTTCAAGAATCCTGATCATCGGATGATTCCAATTCCCACAACAGACCATCCTACCAGCATCATATCATTAGATACCGAATCCATTACGATGTGAATGATGAAAAATGAGCATAAAATTCTGAAATTGCTTCAAACTTCTCTTCTTTTCGGTCCCGACCACCACAGGATTCTAGGATCGAGATCCGAGCATCCTTACAGTTTGACAGCCATACGAACTAATCAACGTCCATAATCACCCAGTAAGCACGCTCTGTTGGAGGAGACAGAAGAGACATACCTGTACATATCCCACCAAAACATTGACTATCCTATATCGAAAGTATCTTTTTTTCTTTCTTTTTTTTTCTTTTTTTGGAAAAATCTTCTCCTCATGAGCCAAACTCTCTGCTAAAGCCGACTCGGGTGTTGAATCGGCACTGAACAGTCTGGAAAGCCCCCCATTTTCTGAGAATGAGAGCAATAACCGATGTTTAACCGACCTTCAACCCCAAATTGGAGACCCCGTGTTTGTGCCGATACCCGCTCATCTTGCCTTACAAATCTCTCACAAATTCAATGAATCAATGAACCAACCTCGATTTCCACAGTTTGAGTCAATAAGCGCAATAGAAGGCCCGATAGGTGTTCGGATTAGACAGCTTGTTGGAAACGTTATGCTGACAACTCTTCCATCTGTGGTAACGGGCTGGAAATTGCTAAAGCGGGTACGCGTCAGCGTATGATCCACCATCGCGTGGAATCTTGACGATATCCACATGGACGAAGTTGCTGGATTCTGGAGTCTCCAGGTTAGATTTCGTGAGAAATTGAGAATGAGGAGACGGAAGATGGAATTTCTTCCCCGCATGGAGATTAGTGACGCCAGTAGAGTAGGATGGGAGCTTGTGCATAAGCTTGATGCACGAAGTACATCATGGAAAATTTCACAATCTTTCTCGCTCGCGTAGGACATCTTGATGCTGTCTTCTCCCCTGTGGATTCAAAATCCGCCGGCTAGACGGCTCGCATCAGAGTCCTTCTATTGCTAGGGCACGTTAGAAGTTGGATGACTTGACTCGGTTTCAATGCTTTTCGCGACACTTCTCGTTATTGAGAGTGGGCAACTCGAGCTATTTTAGCGGAGAATTCATGTGCTGTCAAAGTACTGTCAACATTGATAAGCCTAGTGGTCTAATCAATATCATGGATTTAAACTCGTATATCAAGCGACATGATAAGCATCTCGCGAAAGGAATACAGAGATACCCCTCAAAATCTCATGTGGATTGCACGAATAGCAATCGAAGCATCTAACTAGAGGATTGATCTGCAGTTTGCGGAGGTGCGGGGAATCGGTCCTTTTCCAGATTTACTCCAATATTAACAAATTTGGCAAGGCGAACATACCTTAGGTAGAGACTACTGCACTTTTGTCAGGACCTCGTCTGACTGCCAAGTATGGTAGCATTATTTATCCCAAATCTTTGCGAAAACGATGGTGATAACTTTATATCAACAGTATGCTCGGCCCGATCTCGTGTCAGCTCAGGGGTGTGGGAAGAGATCTACAGATACGTGATTTGACCGGCGCGTATTCAAGTCAATGAATAAAATTTGTTGTGTATTCTTTGCACCTCTTCATGTCCGGCCAAATTAGAGGTCAGTCTGAAAGTTCTGCCTTGTTAACGAGCCATTCCATCGTATCGTGAGAAGAGTAAATGTTGCGCCTTCTAACTATTCAAGATTGGGTCAAAACGCTCCAAGTTTACTCGTTTATCATCATTGAATAAGAATGGTATATCAATACCTCGCGTATTGTACACTGACTGATGAGCCAGACCGTGTTTACAAATGAAGAGAAAATGAACTTCCATGCCATGTAGGCTGCTGACACATCATACTATAGCCATTTAACTCACTATGACCACGGAAAGATTTGACCAAATCTTTAAGTCTAAGGAGCAACCTTTGCTCTCCGGAGAAAGTTCAAATTCCAGACATGCAAAAAAGCTTCATGATTCCAGCCAAGGGATGAGACATTGTGCGTCCGGAGAAAGTTCAATCTCTAGATGCGCAACCAAACTTCGAATTTCGAAGAGGCGATGAGATGATTGCTCCGCTCGTAGAAACATTGTATCTCGATATCTGGGGAAGTATTCTGATACTTTTGCTATGCCACATTTGGCCTAGTATCCACCGAGCTGGCGTATAGATATTAAAGGATTTGGGTGTTGTGCTTATGTGATGACGATATGGCAGGGGTGAGATACTACTTGTCTTTCAGCATCATGATTAGGATTCGCAGTACGACTTTTATTTTGTTAGGAATTGGTAAATCATGGAGTTTGATTAAGATTACTTGAGATTCTTGGTAGTCTGAGTCGTTTATTATTTGTCTAGAGTAAGACCTTTCTCTCAAGGGCATAAGTCAAGAGTCGTAGTAGGATGGTTTCGGACGCGCTTCATCTAGTAAATGTGGCTCATGATATGGTGGAAAAGTGTTTTCTCATTGCTTACTGCTTTGAATAATACTCTTGTATTTGAATTTGTCAAATAATTATTCGAGCAAGTGTTCACACTGCGCAATATAATAGCCTTAACAACTACTTCAAGTCTTCAACCAAACTCCTCCGAGTAGAGTATTCCAGGCACACTTAAATAATGATGGTCTTTCAGGTTGATTTTCGATTGAATAGGCTTGATACAAGTCTCTGATTTACTGGTTAATATCTAAACTTAGAGAATGAAGGGGCATCAATGTGATGATTAGGGACGATACGTTCCGCAAGCTACATCTGCTCATATTGTATCAATGGAAGCTCGGAGGTTGAATACAGATATCCTGGCAATTCAGTATAATCTATGAATGACTTTGAGATGATCTACGATAATGCATCAGTGCCATAAATAACAGTAGAAATCAGCTCAATAGCAGTAGAAATTAGCCATCGATATGACTCCAGACCTATAGTAACCGTGCACTTATATTAGCCTACGATCGAAAATACACCAAAATTCAACAAAAACACTTTCAATTTATTATAATTCCATCGAACTTTTTAAAAATGTTTTTTAATTATTTCAATTAACGTGGTTTATCAGCATGTGGGCCATATCAGCATGTGGGCCATTTGAAAATACACCAAAATTAGGCCTTTTTCAATATTCTTATTTTAATAACTAATCATTATTTTCGAAATAGAAAAGAATATTAAATAATAATAAAAATTCAGCTTTTAAAAAATCTAGTTTTTATATAAATATTTTTATTATATTGTAAAAAAAGAGGAAATTGTCACGATTTTCATTACAAAAAAGTTATTCCTTTAATAACTACTTTAATAATTCGAATTTCTAATAAACAATTAGATTTTTATAATAATTATATAATTAAATTTCATATTTTCAGATTTTATAAAATTATATTATTAAATGAAGAAAGTGCACGGTTACGCACGGACGAATTTTGTATGTAAAACGAGGTGGCCCACATACTGATATGGCCCACATGCTGATAAACCACGTTATTTTTAATGGAAATTTCATAATAATATAAGGATTTATTTTCTAAATTTTTTATTCAATATACTTTATTAGTTTAAAGTTGAGATTTTATAAATTTCTTAAAAATCAAGAAATTTATTAGTAAAATACGCGAAATTTAGGTTTTTTATTTTTTTATTTTTTCAATTATGTAAATTATAATAAAATAATTTTTCAATAGATAAAATTTAGATGTATAAATTCTTTTTATATATAATAAAGACATTAACCAAAATTCAATTAGTTTTAAAAGCATTTGATAGAAAATTTATTCAATTGAACATATAGCAAAATGGCTATTTTTGGTGTGATTTTAGAAAGTGGCTAATATAAGTGGCCTAGTACTGTAAAGATAACATTCTCACACGAGGGAAATCATACTCCTTAGTTACCCTGAAAACTAACAAAAGTAAAATGGGGTATCCCAAGTCTTCAAGCAACATATCTTTAGCCATTTACAATGACAATGAGCCTGTTAATATTCCTGTCCAGCCTGCCTCCTACCTCATCCAAAACTTATGTCACCTGTTGTTCGTTTTCCAAGCCTAGCCCCTGTTCGTTCAAACTCAAGTGTATAAAATACCACCCTAGGGATGAAACACCATTTAGCAGTAGTTTAGCTCTATATATCAGAGTCAGAAGAACTATTGTACGTTATATGTTACTCCTAAGAATGCTGAGAAAGATCAATAGGATTTTGACTCAAATAATTCTGATAGCAATGTAAGATTATTACATGAGAACGTTTATTAGACGAGTCAAACCGACAACGAGATATCCCGATAAGAATAACATATCTGCAAGATAACTATAAGCTTTGATGATATTGTTTCTGTTCAAGAGCTAGAAAGCCCCTAGGTTACAGTGAGCGTAATGAGTGAACTCCCTTTAAGAATCTATGTTCGGTTTCATTACAGCACGAAAATTTCGAGTTCAAACACATATATTCTAAGTCAAACGAAAGGGCATCATCTTCTCAGCTCTGAAAATAACGAGACTTGAGAGAAAACGCATATCAATTCGACACACAAAGCTCTTTAAGCATAGCCATGTGTAACACGGTCGCTCGGCTTTGGAAGAGGAACTAAAACATGACTGCAAAGCTACACATAATTGACTTCCCTTCCATTTCCATTCTAAATGCTTATCGTTTTAACAATAGAGAATTCTCTAGCTCTGATGCAAATAATTTTGAACTTGAGTATAAAGGTGCCATTCTCAACATATACCAGCTTCCCAAGACACTTCTGTGAGTTTCGCCGCTGGGGTTCTTCCAGGAGATTCATCAAATGTAGTTAAGTAAAATTTGGTTCAATTAATAACTGGAATTTGGGGATTGTAAGTGTCTGAAATCCGCTTATATTCAAAAACTGAATCCTCATTTGTGAGTTATCTGACAAGGAAACCTTGAACATTGACTGGTGGAGAGAAAATATGTGATGAACTGTGATAACAGGAATTAATTCTATGATATTATATTTTCGAATTTTCTCTGCAGATACGAGCAACGAGAATATAATCAAAGGAAGTCTAATGGTGATAATTAAAAACACCACATACATATTTCTCCAACCAGTCGATCAGCTCAGTCCAACCTATTCATGAAAGTGAACTGTTAATGTGACAAACCAGCTTCGGGCAGTAGGACGGAAATGTTTTGCTGTAAAGATAAAGATTGTCGGTGCAAATATTGCACACATTCATAGGCTTCAAAATTCACATTTATTAAGTAATTCTATAGTTGCAGGGGACGTTCTTTTTGGAGGGACTTATGAACATCCATTCATTTTTCCACAAAAACCGAGATGAAAGCAATACAGCAGAAACGATACAACAGAAACGACAATAAACTCCCCAATTCCATTCCCTATCAATTACTCTCTTATGAAAATGATCAATCAATCCCATATTTCAAGCACTGAGTTCTAAGCTCTAAACCCTAGGCCTCAACATCTATACCCTCCTAATCGCTCCCCTCAATCTCACATACCCAATCCAATCGCCGCCTCCAGGACTCCTACATACACTTCCCAACACCTCACAAACCTCTTTCTCCGCTTCTTTCCTCTCTTCCCCCTCCCCAAGAACATCGAAAAACTGCTTGCCCATTAACTTCACCCAGCCTTCTATGCCCCCCTTATCTGCTGGCGTAGCCCTGTATTCTCTTTCCAATTTCTCGATGCTCCATTCTCCTTCCTTATCTACATCTGAAGGAGAGGAAGATGAAGCAAGCACATTCCTCATCCACACCTCATCAGGAAAAAACCACGGATCTGCCTGTCTCGCCCTCTCTAGCCCCCCCTGACAGCGACGTCCAACAACACTCAACAATGCAGTGCGCATCTCGGCTACATTACCCATGCCTCCCATTTCGAAGACGAAAACTCCGTTGGGTTTGAGAAGTCTTTTGACTTCCGTGAAGAACTGTTCACGGATGGATTCCGGGCGGAGAATCCAGTGGAGTGCAGCGTTGGAGAAGATCTTCGTGTAGGCTTGGGATGGGAGGGTGGAGAGATCTTGGGGAGACGATGCGTCGAGGACTGGGTTGTATTAGGGAATTATAGGTTCAGCGTGAGGGAGTGCGATGACGGATCAATCGCAGAATGAATATAATAATAGAGATGGGAATAGATACCTTGAAATGTACAAACTCCCGAGGTTTCTTCACCCCCTGCAATAGCAGCTTTTTTGGCAGCAGCAATCATATCTTCCGAACTATCAATTCCGTGAATCCTTCCTGATCCTTGGGAAAGTGTGTGTGCGATTTGAACGGGGATAATTCCATCTACATAGGCGAACAAAGTTAGAATGTCAGTTGTCGATTCTCTCCATTGTGCCTTGTTGCTTTCTTCTTGTTCCTCTCCCACTTCGCTCTCTACTAAGATCATTGACTAATAATAAAAAATACCCCGATCCAATACATCCGCCTCGCCATCGAACATTAAAAAGAAAGAAAAAAGTAACAACTAACCACCACACCCAATATCCAGCACCACATCATCACTCTGCACATCCAACCAGCCCAGAACCTTCCCCGCAAGTTTTGGAACAAAGGAAGCTGAATTTTGATAGGCCTTTTTCGTACGTGTTAGCTTTGTGTTCTAATGTTCGTTTCCACCGAGGAACTTTTTCTTCCCATTCTCTCATTTCTCATTTGAGTCTCCATCATTTAGTTTGCGTGTGCGATCATGCAAGCAAGCGAATTGAGAAGGGGAGCAAAATCAAAAAGACGCGAAAGAAAATCAGGAAGGGAAAGAAAGGGAGGGGCAGATGAACAAGAGGGGAGATTATAAAGTACCGAAGCAGACCAATGATCTTCTTGATTCTTAGCCATTTCCAAAATTATCGATTAAAGAAATGATATTTCCCAGCTTGAATTTTGAATATGAGACCGCTGTTCTTGAGTTCAGGTCGTAGTTATGGCTGTGGTCATGAACGTCGTGACGATTTGAAGACAGGTCTATTTGAAAGGAATTAAAATATCGATACCAAGAGAGCCAGTAACGGTAAACAGCAAGTAATAATCACTTAACAAGATTGAGCTATCGAATTTATGAGTTGGGGTAGGTATCTTACCTCTTATATACTGCTAGCCCTACCGCGACGTGACATCAAATGTAAAGTTGAGGTTAAGATGTTAACCTCCGATGTCGGGGCGATGTGAGATAGGGGACAGAAGCGAACGTTCAAAAACCAATTCACAATCGCGTTTCTTCTGCTCGTTTTCATGATGTGAAACATGAAAACTGGATTGATTTTTAGTCTAATCTGCTTTGGAAGAAATTCTCAATATATAACAATGGCTCCGATCGCGCTTCAAGTTATCTACCCCTCCCAGGTAATGCAGGCTACGGCCATTCACAGCTTTCGAATTTCACGTTCATGCTAACAGACTAGTCTTAGATGGTATTTTAAATATTGATATATTTTATCAACTAAATCTCACTTTGATATCAAACCATGCTCATACTCAATGTCCTGCCTCCCAACTCCGATTTCGCTCTTGAAATGCAATCATCATATGCAAGATTATCTTCCTAATCGATTTCCAGAAGCTCGTATTTATCCTCATCCAATAAATCTTCAATCCTATGCATAATGGCGAGAACCTTTTCCTCTTCCAATCTTTGACCCACCACTTGTATTGCTACCGGAAGTCCATGCATAGCATTTGCGTCGTAATGTTTATAAGCACCGTATGCAACACCATTCAGGGATTTGAGGGAAAAATTAGATGGGAGTTGATCGAGTTCTTTATCAACATGGGTTATAGGCATAATACCTGCAGTGTAGTCAAGCTGTTTTTGTTAGTTTAAATTTTTGAGGGGCTGTACAAGGAACTCACCAAGTTAAATAGGAAAGTATAACCACAACTGCTGACTGCGTCCCTCATTCCGTCATGAGGTACTGCTGGTGTGGCATTTGGTGGAGTAATCATGAAGTCGAGCTTCACTTCTTCTTCCCACCAGGCATGGAATTTAGCTTTGTAAGCTTCTCTCTTGGCAACGAGCTTCCATTGCTCATAAGCAGATTTCTCATGCCATTCTTTGATTAATCCAGCCCATATATCATCTCCTCTAACGTATTTGACCCAGGCCCAATACATCCATTTGAATGGACTTGGTAATGACATAAGAAAGCTCATTGCTTTTGCTCCTGGATCTTCCCATTCGCCAGTTCTGAAAAATGATTTGAATGTCTTGCAACCATCAGCGTTGAGAAGTTGTGAGCCAAGATAAAGCGCTTCATATGGAGATGGTGGAGTGACATCATAGACTTCATGGCCATCTTCTTCCAGTACAGCCACGACTTCATCTACAGCTCTCATACAAGCGGGGCTTGGATCCACAACACCATCAGTTCTTAGTACACCAACTCTGAACTTTTTCTTTTCGCTGAAATCCTTCCATGCTTCATTTCTCCATGGAATGGGATGAACACTATGATCGTATTTCCATGGCTGCATACCAATCATGGATTTTGTGAAATATGAAAGATCTTCCAAAGTTCTTGTCATGGGACTAAACACACTAGGAATGCCCTCTTGGCCTGGCATACTTGTGCACATACCATTCTTTGGCCATCTTCCGGTTGAGCATCTCAAACTATAGATTCCCGAGAAATGAGCTGGAACTCTAACCGATCCAGCGACATCTGAACCAATTCCAATTCTTCCACCCCCGGCTGCTAATAAAGCAGATTCACCACCTGTAGATCCGCCTGGCGAATATTTGTTGTTATGAGGATTTGTGCACCGGCCCCAAAGATCGTTTGTTGATTCGAAACTCAGTAATGTAATGGGAAGATTTGTCTTGACATATGGGATTGCTCCAGCATCTTTCAATAACCTCACCATAGTTCCATCCTTCTCCACCTTGTTACCAACATTGCTACTGTATCCTACGGTTGTATCGAAACCACCAACTACAACGGAATCTTTTAGACTTATGGGAATACCTGCTAAAGGACCCTTGAAGTTGATGCTTCCATCTACAGTCCAACCCTCAGCAGCATCAATCATAACTTCCGTTACGCAATTTGTTTTCTTGTGAGCCTTGATTGCAGCTTTTCCGTATGCGCGCAGGATCTCAATTGGCTGGATAGCTTGGCTGTGAACATCTTTGACGAGCTCTTCAATTGGCTTCGACAGAACTTGTCTTTCTGGATCTGTAAATGCTCCATGATAACTGGTGAGGTTTTGTATCCGTTGCGTTCGTTCTGCTTGTTTAAATTGGCTACATGGCCAGTTAGATACTGCTGTGCTTGGCACATCTCCAACTCCCCCAGGTGATTTTGATAACGATAAGATATGAGAACGGGATGACCACTTACCAGTCTCTCCTGTGTTGGAAATAATCCAGTAAGAAAACCATTGTGAATATGCACACGCAGACGCTGGGCAAATGTGAGAGAGGAAATCTACAATATAAAGGACAAGACTAGGAAGAGGAATCGACGAAGAATGGTGGCTTATAGCTAGCTGGCTAGCTAGACGGGGGACTGTAAAGCCATCGATATCCGGCCTGGAACGGAAGGACCCCTCGCTTTAGATAAGCGGCTGTACATTCCTGATTGGGCCAACGAGCAGGAAGAAAACGTATCAAATCAGAAAACAAGCATAATGCGGGGAAAAGTGGTGTAGTCTGTGTGGTGGTGTCGTGTGGATGTGTCAAACCAAATCTCTGCCAAAATCTTCAAACAAATCATATCAGGAAGAAGCTCCTCAACTATCTATCCCGCGGATCTTGGCTATACGAGTACTGGCAAGCGTGCTGCTGATAAGCGTCAACACCGTTGCCGGATCATCTGATCTCCTTCTACCCCTCTTTTGACTATTCGTCCAACACTGCCACACATTTCTATTTCTTATCAAGATGTCGACCCATTCAACTCCATACTCTTCCATCTCGACACCGGCAACCCTAGTGCACGACGGTGCTATCCACGATTTCGAAGATCCTCGGCACGAATACCAGACCCCGCCTGCACTCATAATGTCCAGCTCAGAACATCTGCTCATATGTACAGCCTGCGGTACACAGTTCGATGCCGAGGAACGATCGATTCTCACCAGATGTCGAATCTGCGATGATCCACGACAATTCGTGCCACCTGGGGGCCAAGCATTCACTACACTTGCTTCCTTGAAAGCTGGGGGGCAATATAAGAACAAATGGAAACAGTTTGACAACGATGGTCGATTTTGGAATATATGGACTGAGCCTAAATTTGCCATAGGGCAGCGAGCAGTTCTTATCACGACACCGCTTGGGAATGTGCTGTGGGATTGTATAACTTATTTGGATGATGAGACGGTGGACTGGATTCATGGGTTGGGCGGATTGGCAGCGATTGTGATATCGCATCCACATTATTATACTACACATTTGGAGTGGGCAGAGATATTCGATTGTCCTGTCTACTTGAGTTGGGAGGACAAGAGTTGGCTGAACCGACTTGATAGAATGGGCAAAGCTAGAACATTTATCGAGGGAAAGGAAGAGGAGCTCGAGATACGAGGCGAGAAGACTGGCGTTAAGATGTTGAAGCTTGGGGGTCACTTTCCAGGAAGTTTGGTGTGTCTTGCCCATGAAAGACTATTGGTAGCGGATACTTTGGTAACCACACCAAGTGCATTGGGAGATTGGAGTAAAGGTCCAGGAGGAGGAAGAAATACAAGACCGGATGGAATGAACAGTTATGCTTTCATGTGGAGTATACCCAACATGATACCGTTAAGTGCGGATGAGGTAGCTGAAATGTGGGAGGTATTGAAACCTCATGGCTTCTCGAGTACACATGGAGCTTTTGTAGGCACGGATGTGTTTGATGGCAGTAACGGAAGCGAGAAAGGGGTTAAACAGAGAGTACTTGAAAGTATGCAGATTCAAGTGAGGAGAATGGGTTGGAGCAGCCATGTCTTCTTGAAAGAGAATTTGGATGACCAGGAAGAAGAGGTCCTATGATACTCATGACAACGACGATGATGATTATACCCCTATGTTTCAATATAGATCTATATTGTTGTATCTGATTTAGACGGAGAGTTTTGTTTGTTTCTGAACCAGCTTAGATATCGAACGGAAATCATACTTGGTGTATATCGTTTTCTCCATATCGCTGTTGTCCACTTTAGTCTTATTTCGAGCGCAGCGAGCAAAGGGGGTTTGGGGGCTTGCCCCCATGAATAGAATTATACTAATAGCACAACATCTTGTGAAAGACTTGACTGCTAGAAGAGCCAGATAACGCTCTACTGGCCCTTAGATATCTTGACCATAAAATCCTGGTGGTTGGTTAGATAGATGACGCTCCGCTGGCCCTCCGGGGGCCACTGCCGTGGAGGCAGACTAATGTGAGGGAAAAGATATATGTATCTTTACAGCAGTAGATCGATGTATCTCTGAGCTAATGTTTGTACAACTATATAGAGAAACAAGCAGCTAGATCCTCAAAGTCTAGACCTACCTCTCTTTCACATTGTTTCAAATAAACACCAATATATAAGTAGATAAATGAATATATAAACTTTCATTTATCCTAAACGATCCTAGTCAAAGCCCCTGAATATCAAATCAAGCCTTATCCATTGTTATCGCACAATAATCCACAGGGTCCTTCCAGGGCTCAACCGCTCATCTAATCCCCAATTTTAATTCCTATAAGCCCCAAGCTTGATTTTCCCAGCGTCGTAATCAAATAATTCATATGGAAGACACAAAGTAGCCGTTTACCCCAATTCCAGTGTTGTATTACACACAAGAGGAGTACGTACCTTAATATAACATAATTTTTGGTCATCATTCCTTGGTACCGAATCTCAGCCAAGGGGGTTCGGGTATGGATGGCATTTGATACTACATAGGTAGGGGAAGCACACCAAAATTGGAAGTTATCAGAATGGCAGCTTTTCCAAATCATTCTCAATACACCCATTCGACGCGCGATCATTTTAGAGAACCGCCTTCGCTCTGGAGAAGGTTATTATTGGTTCTGCCGACGGATCTGGCCGTGGCTTTGCAGAGGATGGCAGACCAACAGAGTTTCAATGTGGTCGGGGGGAAGACGTCGAGAATACCGAGGTTGGTGAGGGGGTGGGTGAGAGATTGGAGCTGGAGACGAGCTCTTAGTTTACCGCATTTGTTGGTGTGCGTTTGGGTGGTCGTTTTGCTGTCTGGAGAGCGTTGGGTTTTTGAGGAAGCTGTGCGAGCTTGTGCGTGGGAGGAATGGGAGAGATGGGTGAGTTTTCTTGAGGAGGGTGTGATATTCTTGAGATAGATGGGACGAGACTGATGAACATTTCCGATTTGTATAGCCTCCAAATACTACGCCGCACCACTTAATCTTTCTGGCAGATCCTCAATTGACGGATCCGCATTCATATCCTGATAGGCCATGGCCGTTGTCAACTTTTACGGTATGGCATACGGATAACTATATGAAGAGGTCTTATATACAACTTTCGAAACAATTACATCCAGATACTATATTCTTCTTGGGGGATTTATTTGACGGAGGAAGAGAATGGAAGACCGCGCATGGAAATTCAGAAGATCAAGCATGGGCAAAAGGAAGACGGCCAGCAAAAGAGCAGAAACACTTGGAGAGTTGGGGAAAAAGATACGGAGAGGACTTTTGGCTGAAGGAGTACGGTCGATTCTCTAGGATCTTCTCGGACAATTGGAATCTAGGAGGAACAGAGGCTGGAGTTGGGCAAAGAGGACGAAAGCTCATCGCAAGTCTACCAGGAAATCATGATTTGGGTTTCGGCGCACAAATTAAGGTGCCCATTCGTGATCGATTCGAGGTTTACTTTGGAGATGTCAACAGAGTGGATGTCATTGCGAATCATACCTTTGTTTCTGTGGATTCGGTATCGTTGAGTGCTGGAGCATCAGAACGTCCAATTAGTGAAACTGCACCTATCACCAAACCAGTCGAGGAATTTCTAAACAATGTTCAAGTCTCCAAACGAAAAGCCGTGGCTAGAGAATTGGACTTTCAGGCTGGAAAGGAAAGAGCTATACAATATTCTCACTCAGTTCAGGATGTTGAATTGGCAGATTACGCACACTTACCAACTCTTGATCCTGGGCCAAATGGTGCTGAATTTCCTACCATTCTCCTTACTCATGTACCGCTCTATCGAAATCCTGGAACTCCATGCGGTCCTCTTCGAGAACATTGGCCACCAACTCCGCCACCGAAGGGTCAGACGATGCCAGTCATACCCGATCATAGAAACGCCATTAGTGTATCCAAAGGATACCAATACCAAAATGTTCTCGGCGATGATGACTCTAAGAAACTAATCTCGAAAATTGGCAATGTAGTTTCTGTCTTCTCAGGCGATGACCACGATTATTGCGAATTGGTACATCCAGAAGACAAAAATCACGCCCGAGAAATCACAGTCAAAAGTATGAATTGGGCCATGGGAATTCGAAAACCCGGTTTTCTCATGCTAAGTATGTGGAATCCAGTTGGTGCGGATGGAAAACCTTTACATTCGGTTCCTACGGGTCACGGGGCTGAGAACACACATACTTCCACTACGATGGAATCGCATCTTTGTCTATTGCCGGACCAAATTGGTATTCTCATAAATTATGGCATTTTGGTGGGGATCTCACTTCTTCTCTTGATCATTCGAGCGATTCTCGTGCCTTTTACAAATCTTACCCCTTTCGCTCTTGACTCAAAAGGATCTTCTTCGGGCCCGGGTAGTCCAATCGATTCCGAATTCTCGCTTTTGCCAACTAGTATCAAAGATCTCAAACGCGAAGATGAAGAGGAAAAGGATCGGAGGAGTGAAGGGAATTCCTCAACTTCGAGTACGGCTACGGCTAATAATGTCGCAAGTCGTACTTCTCGAACGAGAACCTCGAGTCCGGCGAATGGATATGGATTACCGGGACAAGGACAGGGGTTTTCGAATGGAGTTCCGTATCAACAGGCTCAGCCGTTGATTGAGAAGGCGGGATTTTATGGGGGGTTAGAGGGTAGAATTAGGTGGGAAAGTGAGAGGGAATTTGAGATGGAAATGGAAAGGGAGAGGAAGAGGAAAGTGGAAATAGAGAGGAGGAGGAATTATAAACCTTGGAGGATAGTGGTCTGGTGGGGCGGATTTAGAACCACGACAATGGGAAGAGTACTAAGGGAGGTGGGGTGTAGTGTTTGGAGAGTGTTGTGGGTGGTTGGCGCAGTTTTCATGTGGTTTACTTGGTTTGGTTAGGGGGCTGTGTGGCTAGGTAAATGAGGGGATCGGAAGAGAGGCTTTGAGTTGTGTTTTTATGATATTTTTGGCTGTTTGGCGGGCGTATCGGACGTGGTGCATCTAAGGCGTGTCTGCTCGCTTGCTTACTTGTGTGCTTTATATTTTACACTTTCTACCTTCACCTTTACTTCTACTTGTACTTGAGCATGGGCTCAGGCTCAGGCCTTTTCTCTTTATAAAACAAAAACAAGCTTCATACTGCGTCGCTTGCGTCGCCAGCGGTTGATTGGTTGCATTGGGATACGGTGGTGGATGGTGGGATAAGCTGATCTGATTCGGTCTGGGTTATGGATGGATGGACGGATGGATGGTTCGTATCTTGCTGGAAGGCCGGAATTCAAAAATTAGGTATGAAAGGGTAAAGAGGAAGAGTAAGAAGAGGATTGCTTTTGCAGTTAGTCTTTGTGTGTTATGTTGATGGGCTAGCTAGTGTGTAGTATGGTATGTAGGTAGCTGTTGAAAATGAAGATGGAAATGGAAATAGAAATAAATAATATGATTATGAGGCATGAAAGGAAACTGTTCATATCGCGTGATGGTTATTGTTGTGAGAATTGATTGATTGATTGATTTGTTATACTATGCGATGAAACGGCAACTATTATGCGATGAGATGGAATAGGGGGGAAGTAGCCCAGACGAGATGAGGTAGTTGTGAAAATGGAATTGTGATTTGATAGGTATGATATTAGATTATATGATAGTAATGTATATGTATGACGTGATATAGTACCATAGAGATATTGCTGGCAGCGAGGTATGGTTTTATGTATGTATAGCTCTCTGAGAGCATGGCATGCTATCTTTGATGCTTTTTCCTAGATGCAGCGAAGAAGATTTCTTAGGTGTGAGGCTGATAATGGTGGTTGTTTGTAGCTGTGGAAGATTCCTTTTTACTTAGGATTAAGGGGGGTGGTTATTAGAAGGCTTGTCAGAGAGAGATAAATATATATATATATATATATATCTGTATGTATATTGGACAGAGTACCTTGAATCACTTTGACGACTTTGAGACTGCTAGGTGTGTAATTTAACCCCCCAAGAGTGAGCAGAAGTACCTATCCTAGGCAAGGTAATTTTGATCTAGTATAAGTTAATGGTATCAATAATCTATCTTACACATCCCATCCGTCTCAAGACCCATCGACAACCTCGTCCCTCCTCACCGGTGTATTCCCAAAACTCTCCAATCCCCTATCACCAGCTCCAATCTTCTCTTTCGCCATCTCGCTAGAAGCATCCACGAGACCCTTCACATCACTCATTTCCAATTCCTTGACACTCGCATCCGCTTTCAGCGCCGCATATCTCTGGCCCGCTTGCGTTAACAATACCTGAACTTCCTGTTCTCTTTTCCCGATTTCCAATTTTTCCCTTTCTCCTTCTTCGATTTTCTTTTTCCTCTTGGATAATTCAAGTTCCATTGTACTCAACGTATTCTGTAATCTTTCCAAACACTCTGATAACACCGGAATCGGTGTGATTCTCGCCGGGATCTGATTTTCTTCCCTCGCAGCAGCCGCATCATCATGTTTATGAAGACCGTCCATACCGGCTTTCGTTTGAGCAGCTTCATAAGCGGCTCTTCTTTCCGCTTCTGAATCATCGCTTTCTTCATCCGAGCTGCCTTCGGCCTGTTGGATTAGATCTGCCATTTCTTTCTTACGACGTCGCTTCTCCTCCCGTTCTTGTTTTTTCCCAAGAGAAATTCGTCCATCATCTACGAATTCTTCGAATCCTTCCATGATTTCTTCATCGTCGCGCACTAATCTCGATTCTGGTTTCTTTTGTCGGGGAAGAAGTGATGTAATTCTTCCTCCATCCGGTTCATCATCATTTAAGGAGATGAAATCTTTTTCCCTCGCCATTCTCGCCCTCCTTTCTTTCTTTTCTCTAATTTCCGCCTCTGTAGGTATGATCGCAGCACTGCCTCCAAGTCCTCCAACTATATCTCCATTCCCACGTAAATCCACAACCATTGCTCCCTCCAACTCACTCGCATCCAGAAACGGTTCTTCTCCTCCCCCAACCTCCACATCGGCCAATTCTCTCATGGCAGAAGCTTGCGAACTCTTCAATTCTTTCAAGTAATCTTTACTATAACTAGGTCTTCCCATATCTGAATCCCCATCCCCATCCCCATCTTCATCTCTCGTCCTCATCGGCAATGGTACTCTCGTATTAATCTTCTTCGCATTTCCCTCTGTAACCTTCCTCGAAAGAGGTTTCTTCACCAATGTGAATGATTCATCGTCCTCCAGATTCTCAGCATCAGAGCCAGATATTATATCGCCTACGCCAAAGGAGAGACGGGAAGATGCGGGTCTCTTTTTCTTCTTGAAAGAGGTAGTTTTGACGCTCGGAGGCTTGTTTGAAGAGCTATCGTCGCTGGGAGTCTCGGTTTTCGAGGTATTGTCTTCATCTTGTGTTAGATCTTCGAATGCGATACTCCGGCGCAAATTAGATTTCTTGAGGGGTTTGCGAACTGCTGACATCCTGTCTCTCTTCAAATCTGGAGTTTCTCTTTTTATAAAACAAGCGTATCAACTAGTTTCCTCAAATGTCCAATCAACCAGAAATACTATCCTCAAGTCGTAATGAACAAAGACGCGTCTTGTGTAATGAAGCTGTCTTCCGCCTCGCCATCCAGATAAATAAAAGTCCCCCAGTTACACCATCTTATCGCCACGTGATCTTAGACATCAGCCTCACGAAACCTCAATACAGCCACGAAATTTTGGTGTGTATTCGTCGCAAGCAATCAAGCTTCCAATTTCACGCCATCTACCCGACGAATTCTACAAAAACATATCGTCAAGATGCCTCAAGCTCAGCCTGAGCTTAAGAAGGTATGTGCAAATTCTGGTATTCCGTCTCTCTACGAGTTGGCGGCAACGCGAGCAGGCGGTAGATTGAAAGTATACCGACCAACTCGAGCTACTGCGCGAGAATCAAGGAATGTGGGAGAATTGAAATTGATGGCTAATGTTATGCGACGATGTAGTACCTCGATAAGAGACTATTTGTGCAGTTGAACGGTAGCAGAAAGGTTATTGGTGTTTTGAGAGGCTACGATGTGAGTTCCCCTTCTTGCGCGCATCCCAATTCATTGTAGCTAACGCGCATGAACAGGTTTTCTTAAACATTGTGTTAGACGATGCAGTTGAGGAGAAAGAGGGTGGCGAGAAAGTAAAGATTGGAATGGTTGTATGTTGTTGCATTTCTCGCAGATTCATACTCAAAAGTTAACAAGCCCTTCAGGTTATCCGCGGAAACTCAGTCGTTATGCTCGAGGCATTGGAGAGAATAGGTGGAGGAAGGGAAAACCGTGAACAGCATTAGGGTTATCAAGGGATTTGATTTGTGGGAGATCTTGAGGATGAAGGATGAATGGGAAAGACATTGAAGAATTATATCTGGACCAGGGCGTTTACAGGCTATATGAAATACAAATTGCATATTGAGGAGCACGGAAGAGGAGATAAAACAATCTGTTTGGCAAGATGAACCATAATCCCTAGAGCTGATGCTCTATTCAGAGGAATCTTTGCATTTCATTGACTTGGGGTTCCCATCATGTGAAATGCGACTGAAAACAATATCTATATCTCTTACTTGATCTCCTCCCACTTTCCCTCCTCAAACGCATCCATAAGCATCCCCTCAAACTCTTTTACCCACCCCTTAATACCACCCTTCAGGACTGCAATCTCAATATTACTCTTTTTCCCAAACTTGGCTATATCATCAATATAATCCTGCATCCAGCCTGCACATCTTGGTCCCCTCCCAGTTGATGATCCTACATCTCATCAGCATCTCTCATTTCTCAGACCGGGGCACGAAAAGTACATACCACAATAGAAGATGATCTTGGTCATGCCCGCTCTATTACAGAGTTCATACAGCGACTTGCGAGTTTGATAGAAACTCTGGGCGGGAAGATTGAGTGAAGTTTTGATGGTTCCGCCCTACGCACACATACATCAGAGATGCTCAACCTCAACCTCGAACTGAGTTTCGTAGAGAATGGCATGCTACCATATAGATTCCCGCTCGAGAAAGCTCTCAGAATATGTAAACTGAATCTCCAATGTAATATATGAGAAATATACATACCACCCAATCATCTCTTCTAACATCCACCAACAAGAAAGATCTCGGCTCAGATGTGATGTCCATATCATCAAACAGCTTCATCACATCATCCGCAGTGAGCTCTGGGCATTTTGCTCTGGCTTCGGGGAATGCTTCCCACCATGGAGCTTCTGGTTTTGTATCTTTTTTACCCGTCATGGTGGTTTTGATATGAGATGAAAGATGTGTAAAAAGTTTGAGAAGTATGAGAAGTATGAAAAGTTTTATCTGGTGGTGCCATGAATTAGGCAGCTTTTCTTTCATGTGTGGCTTGCCAATCGCACACATTTGCTCAATGACATTATCAAATTCACGTTCATTAGTCAAGGGGCTCAAGTGTATAGGATGTGTTCCATATCATTTCTTTCATTAAATACAGAGGTATATACAGGATGTTGGATTATACAATTTGAAACGAGAAAACTAATGACCCCTTTTACCACCCTTCTTTGCTTTTTTATGCGCCTTTTCACCCATCTCTTGTTCATAGATCTCTGCCGCCGATTCCCCTGCCTTTCTCTTGGATTTCGCACTCTTTACACCAACCACTATATCCTTCTTTCCAGATTTAGCAGCATTTTTGACCTGCTTCTCGGCTTCTGCCCACCCTGGTGCTCCTGCTTCGATTTCATATCTGGTTGAAGGATTAGTATTGTAGTATATAAGATAGTTGGATCAAAAAGCTCACTGGTCTAAAGGGAGAGCATCAATAAGCTCCCTTTGCTTCTCCTTCAAAGCTTTCATAGCTTCATCTCCACCTTCCTCCAATTCTTCTTCGAGTCCCTGTTCTAGAGGTACGAATCTATCATCTACAACCTCATCGTCCAAAGCTTCATTTGCATCTTCTCTACTGACACCGATATTTTCCCGCCCTGGCATCTCAGCTTCAATAGCACCGGAAACCAAGTCACCAAAGTGTGAACTCATCTTACGCATGATCTTGATGAACATGGCTAAGAGTTGAGATGACGGAAGAGATAATTCAGACTCAATGGCTGTCAGATCCTTTCTCTGCAAGCCAACGGCAAGTAATATCGATGATTGAATGCCAGTAAGCTTAATGTTGGATTTCAAGCGACCAGTGAAATACAAGTTCGCAAGTGTTGGAATGAGATCCAAAATGACGTGATAATCGAGCATGTTATTTGCATATGATTCTAGACGTTTGAGATCGAAAGGTGACATAAGTTTATCTAATTCTTCTTTTGAAAGTGGCTTGGGTTCGGCTTCTGGGTCAGATTTTGAACCAGCGTTTGCAGATTCGTCAATGCTCAAGGCCAAAACTGAAGGAAATTCACGGAATTGGTATGAAAGAAGGGACAAGAATCTGCGATGGAAATCTCTAGAGAATGCAGACTCCCATTCCCTATCTTCACTATTCTCCAGGGTGCGAACCATAACACAAGTGTGCTCTCCTGTCAATTCGTTTGGTGTTTGACGAAGATAGAGGGGAACAAATGAAGCTCTTTTCCAGAATCTGTGCAGAGGTTGAGTAAGGCCGTAACTCACACCAATATAATCTAGGTTGTCGGGTCGCTTTTCGGACAATTTTGAGAAAAGGGGTGGCATCTTTCTGATGTCCCTAACCTTGATGTTATCCTCAAGAAGAGATGAACTTGTCAACTCCTCGTCCGTGACACGAGTGATTGTCTCTTCTGCGTAATCATTCATATCCTCTGAAAGGTTAGTAAATTTACCTTCGTAGAAAGCAGTAAGAAGCTCGAGCGCTTTGCTTCCATAACCCATCTTGATGTAATCAGGGTTTGTTGCTATTCTGACGACACGTGCTCCAGAGAGACCAGCGAAATCATCGTCTTGAAATTGTTGACTGACCAACCAGGGAATGAGATCACCGGCTGCTCGCTGACCTCTACTCAGGCTGTTCATGACACTTTGCTTGCTGATCTTTCCTTCGAGGGCGACTTGAATTACGCAGAGAGGTTCTGGTAAGTGTTTGCTATTCTCTTCAATAGGTGGAACAAGGACAAATAATTGATGAGCTGGAGCATCGCTCATCAATTGAAGGTCATCTGGGGTATTTTTGTAATGACTCGCGACATAAAGAGCAATCATTTGCTGCAAGAATTTTTCGGAAACATCATGGAAGGAAAAGAGGGTATCACGATTGACGTTGAGCAGTTGGCATTGTGAAGGATCTGGGCATCCTTGAAGAGTGTTTAATCTCGAGCGAGGTAAAGTGGCGTCAAGGCAGAGTAATTGATTGAGCCATTTCTCAACGGCATCACCTTGTGCATAACGAATAGGCTCAGACAAGGTAATCTCTCTTAGCGAGCGACCTCCTGAGAAGCTATTGTCGGCACCTTTAGCAGCAGCCTTGCCACTTGATCGATCAGCTACCTCAACATCTTCTGTTCCATTTGTCGTTCCTCTAGATTGTTCTCGGAGTTGTTTGATCAATTTCAAAGATAGAGATCTTCCAGTACCTTCGTATCCATTAATGGTGGATGCCATAAATACTAAGTAAGGACCCATAAGCTTCTTCACGAGTGGCAGCGGTATTGCAGCAGCTTCATCGATGACCAACAATTCAGCTTGGCCAAGAACATGCGCATCCTGTGGTCTGATATATTGGATAGTTTGACGATGTTGACGGTGAATATTAACTCGAACAATTGCTTTGTTAAAATCGGGGTTTGTAGATTGTATGATCGAGTAGTCAACGTGATCCATGTAGTTAAGAGCATCGAAACCTTTGAAGATAAATTCGAACAAGGTCTTTAAATTCTCTGGACTTGGGGATGTGATGAAAATGTTACTATATCCATGCGCGACGGCTGCTGCCACAGCCACACCAAGAGCTGCAGACTTTCCACGTCCTCTACCGGCAGTCAATGTGACAGTGTTTCTCAAGGTTTTTTCGGCGATAGCGTCTACGAAAGTGAGAAGAGCTTTGGCTTGGTCCACGGTCTTTGCTAAAGTGACGAGAGATCCAACAGGTTGTGTGTCTTGCAGGGCTTCTTTCATACTATCCAATTCTATCTGTGATTCGCTTTTTGGCTCGTCCAGATCTGGCGGAGGTAAAGCTTTCACGTTCTTTCCTCCAGATATAGGAAGAACATTCAGCTCGTCGTCAATTACTAAGCAGGACTCGCATTTTCCAAGGGACAAAATGAATCGTTCGTTGAATCTGGCAGTGACATCGTCATGCGCTTCGGTTCGATATCGAGAATGGATATCCATAGACAATGTGTACAATTGCTTCAAACTGTTCATGCCTTTCAGCAATAAAACCACAAGCCCTCCACCTTCAACTGTTTCAATAGTTCTGGCTAGAAGGTTTGGTGTGATGGCTTCGAAATCCTGCAATATACACATTCCGAAAGTGTTTCCCAGAATTTTCTCGGTTTCCTTGTAGTAAACATATCGAATGTTGTGCAGCGACACGAAAAGTTCGAAAGGATCTTCAGTATTTGCTTCTCTAATTCCACGTTTGATTTCCTTCTTAATTTTAGTTTCTCTCTTCTTTCGATGACTATAAGTAGCAAATATATCAGCATGCAGCTTCGCAAGAAAATGAGCAACTTTGCTACTGACCTCGTGAATCCAAGAAGCTTGTTTTTATATGCCCACATGACTGATTTGTTCTGTTTCATGTCCATACTGGACATAATATAGTGTAGATGTACGATGACATCCTTCGTTCTATCTCCAACAACGACAATGAAGCTTCGTTTCTTCTCTTGGATGCCATTGCGAATGAGCGCGGGGATGCGCTGATCACTGTTGATGTTAAGGTCAGTTATCGAGATAAATACAGCCCAGAGTAGCGATTAAAAGCTTACACTGCTTTGCGTTGGCCGACCATAATTTCCAATTGCTTAAGAGATCAAAACCTATTCAATGGCGACGTAAACACCAACAAAATAGAGGTATTGATGCGCCGGGAACTTTTTTTTGGCGATTGCACTTATCTCGAACTTTTTTTCGACAGGGACTTGGGACGCTAGAGTGTTTAGAGTCTAGTTGATATGCAAGGCTATATGCGGATAGGAACACTTTTTACGAGGCTGATCATATATAATCAATATGTGCCTGACAGCTACAGAATAGAAAACAGTTTCAGGGATTCGTGAGTGCAGATCGAAGGTAATGTATCAAAAAGTTTATGGGTATTGTGAATTGTCTCGAGGGATATTTGCTAAAGTTAAGTCTATCATGCTATACTTTATCGCCAGTTATGCTCTATGATACTCCTAATATGTACCATCCAAATTCAAATCATCAAGCAATTTCTCAAAAATGTTTTACTGTAAAGATTCAATGACAAGAGCAGATGCTCCACCACCACCGTTGCAAATACCGGCAACACCAATCTTTGCCTTTTGCTCTCTCAACACATTGACCAATGTGGTGACGATTCTAGCTCCGGAGCAACCAAGAGGATGTCCGATAGCGACAGCACCTCCGTTGATGTTGACCTTGGACTCGTCCAATCCGAGGATCTTTATGTTTGCCAAAGCAACAACGGAGAAAGCCTCGTTGATCTCGTAATAATCAACAGCTGAAGCATCGATCTTGGCATGCTTCAAAGCTTTAGGGATAGCCAATGATGGTGCGGTAGTGAATTTGCTTGGAGCCTTTTCTGCATCACCCCAACCGAGGATCTTTGCCAAAGGCTTAAGACCAAGTTCCTTCAACTTAGCTTCCGAGACGAGAACAAGAGCTGAAGCACCATCGTTAAGTGGTGCAGAGTTTGGTGCGGTGACGGTTCCTCCGTTTGGCAAGAAAGCTGGTCTCATAGCCTTGAGCTTCTCAATGTTCAAGTTCTTGATCTCATCATCTCTCTCAACCTTGACATTTGGCTTTCCACGGCCACCGCTAACTTCAACTGGAACGATCTCGGTCTTGAAAAGGCCAGCTTCGGTCGCCTTTTGGGCCTTTTGGTATGAATTGATAGCATGCTCATCTTGCTGCTCTCTGCTAATGTCGTGATCAACGTGGCACTCTTCAGCAGCCATTCCCATATGCTCCTTATTGTTGTAGGCATCAGTGAGACCATCCTTGAGAACACCATCTACCAAAGTTTGGTTGCCATATTTGGCACCATTTCGAAGAGTTGGGAGATAGTGAGGAACATTAGACATAGACTCTGTACCACCAGCTACAACAATATCGGCGTTGCCGGTGATGATTGTCTGAGCAGCGAGGATGATCGCCTTGGTTCCAGAAGCACAAACTTTGTTGACGGTAGTACAGACTACGCCTTCAGTGAGTCCTCCAGCAATAGCACATTGACGAGCAGGGTTTTGGCCCAAGCTACCCAAATTAGTTTTCAGTCATTTACAAGCAAGTGATTAGCTTACTTTGCAGACAAAACATTGCCGAAGAAGATCTCCTCAACATCTTCTGGCTTGATCTCTGGTACACGCTCAACGGCAGCTAAATACTCGTTAGTCCCAGAACTTTCCACGGCATAAAGATGTAATGAACTTACCCTTGATGGCGATACCACCTAGCTCAGTAGCACTCTTGCTAGAGAGGGAACCCAAGAAGGAACCAATGGGTGTTCTCACAGCGGAGCTAGAAACAATGAATGGTTAGTATTTCTCATCTGTGAAGCGATCACGAGAAAAGGAGAGGACATATATGCCCGGAAAACCATACATATGGTATCGATCCTGAGGAAATAGAAGGAATAGAAACTTACACAATATAAACTGGAGGAACTGAAGACATTTTTATGATTGAAATTGAAAGATTTGGTGTTTGTGAATAATATTATGGGAGAGGGAACAAACCTCAACAAAGCTGGGCCAAATATTTATGGTGAGGGCGGTGATGAGCTGGCAGAACTGTAATAAGCGACGCCTACAGCCTCAGAATCTCATGCCACTTTTGAATCGATGCTTTGTATAGATGGAGGACAATGAGAAAGTTTGTTCTTTGGACAATGGACATCAAGTAAAAACCTTACAAAAGCAGCCAGATTAGGAATCTAAACTGAAAATCTCCGAAGTCGGTGAATGATCTAATCTAATCAATCTCTTCATCTCCACTCCCAGTGCGACAAGGCTGTATCACGTGATCTCAAAAAAGTGCCATCGCGAAACCTCGAGTTTTCGACGCGAGGCCGGTGAAGTTGTAGCTTCATTTTCTTGACATCCCTTTATTTTCATACCATTTTCTGCATTTCACCTAGCCGCGATGGATGATCTTTACGATGAGTGAGTTGCCTTGACATCTGAAGCTCTTTGGGAAGCTTGTTCATAGCTAACGTTTTTGCAGGTTTGGAAACTTCATTGGTGAGGCCGAGGAGTCAGACGAGGAGTCTCAACATGGCAATGATGCGAGTGCATACGTATACGATGAATATCCAGAAGAGGCACCAGAGGAACCTACGGGGCAGGAATTGATGGACCTCGATGGTTGGTTATAACCATTTTCTGGAGCTTAGAAGGCTATCAGCTAACAACTCTACATTTAGATGAAGGACCTTCGAATGCCGTAATATTACATGAAGACAAGCAGTACTACCCTACTGCGCAACAAGTGTACGGAGAGGATGTAGAAACTATGGTCCAGGAAGAAGATGCGCAACCCCTCACGCAACCAATTATAGCTCCGGTCGAACAGAAGAAATTCAACATTCAAGAAGCGGATTTACCACCGGTACATTTCGATCGAAGTTTCATGTCCGACCTTATGAATTACCCCGAACAAATCAGAAATATTGCTTTTGCTGGGCATCTACATCACGGCAAAACCGCATTTATGGACATGTTGGTTCTTGAGACTCACGACATTGCTGAGCGATTAGAAAAGAAGACCGGAAGGAAGAAGGATGAGCAATTGCGTTATACAGATATCCATGTTGTTGAGCGGGAACGAGGACTATCCATAAAATCCGCACCTATGAGCTTGGTGCTTCAAAGTACCAAGGGGAAGTCGCATCTCCTCAATATCCTCGATACTCCTGGCCATGTGAATTTTGTGGATGAGGTTGCATCTTCATTACGGCTGGTGGATGGTGTGGTTTTGGTTGTTGATGTTGTTGAAGGAGTACAAGTCAATACAGAGCGGATTATCAAGCATGCCGTTTTGGAAGGTCTGCCCTTGACTCTCGTTGTCAATAAAATGGATCGTCTAATCTTAGAGCTCAAGCTACCACCTACGGACGCTTATTTCAAGCTGAAACATGTTATTGAAGAAGTTAATACTGTGATTGAGGCTACTTTGCCAGGTCAAGGCGAGAGCAGACGACTTAGTCCAGAAAAAGGCAATGTTCTGTTCGCTTGTACCAGTATGGGATGGTGTTTCACGTTACAATCATTCGCAAAAATGTATGCGGACAGTTACACCCCAAAGAAAAACCGAGGTCCTGGTTTGAATAACGAGGAGAGTGGTATTAATGCGCACGAATTTGCAAGGAGATTATGGGGCGATATTTTTTACAATCCCTCAAGGAGGTCATTTACTCGAAAGGGTGTCGAGGAGAGATCAAAACGCTCCTTCGTCAATTTCATCCTGGAGCCAATCTACAAATTATACTCCCATACCATTAGTGAGAGCCCAGAGGATTTGAAAGATACACTGGAATCACTGGGAATATTCCTCAAACCATCACAATACAAGACGGATGCCAACGTCCTTCTGAAACTTGTCTGTGAACAATTCTTCGGCCCATCGACCGGGTTCGTCGATATGGTTATACAGCATATACCTTCTCCGGTAGAAGCTGCTGAGAAAAACTTGGAACGTCATTATACTGGCCCATTAGATACAACGGTTGGAACGGCTATGAAGAATTGCGATCAAGATGGTCCATTGGTTATTCAAATAACAAAGCTTTTGAACACAATCGATGCTACAGGATTTTACTCGTTCGGAAGAGTGTTGAGTGGTATTGCACGAGCAGGCACCCAAGTACGAGTCCTTGGTGAAGGATATTCAATTGATGATGAAGAGGATATGAGTGTTGCCACCATATCAGATGTGTGGATCGCTGAGACGAGATACAACATCCCCACAGACGGAGTCCCTGCCGGCAATTGGGTTCTGCTTGGGGGTGTGGATAATTCAATTGTCAAATCTGCAACCATTGTACCCCTTGTTTTACCAAATGAGGAGGAGGCATATATTTTTAGACCTATTACCCATTTCACCGAGTCGGTCTTCAAGGTAGCAGTGGAGCCGATCAATCCTTCTGAGCTTCCTAAGATGTTGGATGGTTTACGAAAGATCAACAAAAGCTACCCTCTTATCACTACAAAGGTAGAAGAATCTGGCGAACACGTCATTCTAGGCACGGGAGAACTCTATATGGACTGTGTCCTGCATGATCTCCGACGATTATATGCAGAGATGGAAATTAAAGTTTCCGATCCTGTCACACGCTTTTGTGAGACAGTCGTTGAAACATCAGCTATCAAATGTTATGCCCAGACACCAAACAAGAAGAACAAGATCACAATGGTGGCAGAACCTCTCGACCAGGGTATTGCTGAAGACATTGAAAGTGGCAAGGTCAGCATCAAGAGTCCTGCTCGAGTGATTGGCAAATACTTTGAGGAGAATTACGGTTGGGATTTATTGGCTTCTAGAAGTATTTGGGCATTTGGTCCCGACGACTTGGGACCAAACATCTTACAAGATGATACCATTCCATCCGAGGCAAGTACATTCCAGGAAGCACCTGTTCGCTTACCCCTTGTTAGTAGCTAGTCTCCTAGCCAGGCTAGAGCTACTACTGTGAGTGCCTGCATAGGCTAAATAGCCGTTGTGTTGCACAAACGGGATTATTCGGCCCTTCTTATGCTGACTGATCTACAACAGGTGGATAAAAAATCACTACTTAGTGTACGGGACACTATTAGACAAGGATTTAGTTGGGCTGCTCGAGAAGGACCATTATGTGAAGAACGTAAGTTTCCACTCAATTTTTATTTACCCTTTTCCCCAGACGCCTTCTCTCTCCCTTAACCCTATTGCTCCTAGGTCATCATAGATCGTAATTGTGGACGACCTCAAACCACAATAGTATTGAATTAATATGGAAACTTCCGTCCACTACTGTCGCACAGACCTTCAACCTATCACCCTACCCCTGGACAAGTTTTCATTGGTTCATCTATCCGAGTTAGTGCTAACATACCTTGTAGCAATCCGCAATAGTAAATTCAAGATAACAGACGTGATATTGGCTCCTGAAGCGATCTTCCGGGGTGGTGGTCAAATCATTCCCACCTCCCGACGCGCATGCTATTCTTCCTTCCTAATGGCTTCTCCAAGATTAATGGAACCCGTCTACTCCTGTTCCATGACCGGACCTGCAGATTCCGTCACTTCGCTCTACACTGTACTTGCCCGTCGTCGCGGTCACGTCTTGTCTGACGGACCCATTGCTGGTACACCTCTCTATCGCGTCAGTGGACTCATCCCTGTCATTGATTCCTTCGGTTTCGAAACCGATCTCCGCATTCACACTCAAGGTCAAGCAACCGTTTCTTTAGTCTTTGATCGCTGGAGTATCGTCCCTGGTGATCCATTAGATAAAGACGTTATTCTTCGACCTCTCGAACCAGCAGGCGCACAAGCCACAGCGAGAGATTTCGTCCTCAAGACAAGAAGAAGAAAGGGTCTCAGTGAAGATGTAAGTGTGGCTAAATTTTTAGAACCAGAACTCTTTGCCAGTTTGAAGGAAACGGGTATTTTGGACGGGTAGGTAGGGTTTATCGAGGAAATCTATCAAACGCGCGTCCTGATGGGAAGGAAGAGCTTGGCAGAGATCTGTGAACCTGGGGATTGATTATCTCATACTACATGAGGTGTGATCGCACTTCCAAATCTAGAAGGGAAGTGATATGGGCGTTTTGGCTGGTTCGTGCATAGCGAATTGAAACTACTAAACAAATGAAAAATAATTAAGATTTGTATATGCATGCTTTCTGGTGTGTATGTACTATGTACAATTAATAATATTACATCAAGGTGAAATCAAATCATAGTAAATTCACATATTGAAATCTAGGTCACAAGAACCCCAGGAGGTATTTCTGCATGAAACTGGAGATTGTGAGACTCCCACTGCACTCTGTGCATGCTCATCTACTGCAGCTACACTGTGATCTTGACAGCAGTAGTTTGAATGCTGTCGATTTATTTTTATTGCGCATACTCAGCATTTTTTATATTGGAGCTCGAAGCTCAAAAGCTGGTTAGGGTGAGACAAGACAACTGGAAGATCATCCGGCTGAAAGGAATACCAGGCATTGGTGATCATTTCGAAAATGGAAATCGGATTGGAGAGATGGAAAATGGGCATGGAATCGCTTGACTAATATCTGCAGGTGGGCGTGCATGCCATGTATGCATTTGAATAAATTTAAGGCTCTCTTCATCTCATGATTCTTATCTCCATTTTTTTCCATCTGCATGTGCCTGACACTCTGTAAGTGATCACAGACCGAGTAAGTCATCAATACGAAAATTTGGAATGCCGTGCACACGAAGTAACCTTACATGACTTGTTCCCACCATAACTCTACTCGTTCACGAGTCGCGATAATACCAACAGAAAAGGTGATGATGCTGAGAGCTCGGTATTTCTGGATGGATGAATCTATCAATTGACCCACTTGTTGGGTAGATCGTAGAAGGCAGGAAGGCTCTATCACACAACTAAATGGGAATGGAAAAACTATTGTTCCCTCCATATATATCCCTGGAATTTACGATCCTGCACGTACAGGTACATGTGTTTATGTATGGATCCTGGCTGTTGATCTGAAGCTGGATTACCCGATTCATAGAACAATTGAAAGGATGCATGGATATGCTTTGTAAAGATTATGGCATGCAAGCTTTGGTGTTGGTGCCTGCCTGGGATTTGGCATTGCATTGCTCCTGCTATGTTATGTGTAAGATCACAAGTACATTTGCATACATAGTAGGCGCTGTACATGTACTTGCATAGATATGGATTGCATGTACGAGAGGAATGTGATGGATGGGTTGTAGTAAGGCTACAATCAAGCGGAAGCGATTTCTCTCTGGGGTTCTCCAATTCCAATCATCCTTCAAACAGAATACACAAACAACTTCAGTATGTATGGCTAACAAGACCACAAAAAATGCCGCTATGCATCGGTATAATAAGGAGAGAAATTTAGCTCGTCAGGTTTGTTCCCCTTTGCGACAAATACCGGCCCCCCAAAAGCGAGAAGTAAGAAAGGATGAAAGATTATCCGCCGGCGCGCGCGGATATACACAGATGATCTAACACTCTTCCTCCCAACGCAGTTATCGATTGTGCCTACACCCAAGTAGCTATAGTAAAGTTTAAAATCGCAAATGTCACCACTTCTTGAATCTTGATTCCTCTGTCGTGTTATGTTTCCATCCTTCATTTGTATCACACAATGCAATCCAATCAAATAATTCAACAAGTGGCATAAATGTTCAAGAGATTTAATACATTTATGCGGCTCGGTGATGCCGATATGTATGCACTATGCATGATGTTCGAAAATGTGAATGGGTAGAAGCGGAAACCCGTTGTTGAGTGATCTTGTATCATAATGAGCATGGATGATGAGGTTTCCGATCTGAAGTTGTCAGATTTTCATCTGATCAACGAACAAACGAACGAAATGGTAGAAATACTGGGCGAGCCCGGAAAATCGTATGCACTAAGACCAGGATATTGGTAAATCGGGCTAAGTGAGGTAGAGAATAATTGAGTATCAATGCTGGGGTAGAAAACTTTGAAGTTCGTACAACTTCTGTGCCAATGAAGACACGGAGGTGTGGAATGCTGAAATTGATGCTGACAGGGTGTAATGGTTGATCCAGAAAACACACTTATCAATGAGAAATTAGGTTATAGCAATTCCTCAATGAAGAAACTCGATGCAGCTGGGGGTGGCAAGTGCGGATTGGAAGGGTTTGAATTCCGTGGGGGTAAACTGGGAAAAAGAGGAAGGACGTCGCAAACTTGCCCAACGTTGACTTATCCAGCAAGGGATCATCGCACGTCTCTCTCGCAAACTCTGTGCCTCGTGAAAATCTCGTGTCTACAGTGTATGGACGAGGATAATGACGGGCCCAAGAAACCTAAAAGAGGCGATGAGGCAAAGAGGCGGGGGTTCAACATATTAAGCACGTGTGATGGAATTGTTCTAGATTTCAAGGATTCAAACTTTTGAGGTCCCCGAAACCTTCTTTTCATGGGATTTTGATAATTATGCTTATCTTGTGTGGAGAGCTAACGACAAGCGAAAAGGAAGCAAAAGTTTGAACCTAGTCCCTGAACATGAAGTAAATGGGCGGCATTTGATGTTGTGCAGTCTCGTTGAATGTGATGAGAAGGCTTCAGATGAAAACAAGAGTTGCTCATTAAAAGAATGAAAAGACGAGGGTCTACGTAAGCTTCATGACACTTTTTTGTCACTACCACCCCCGAGGCATGATTGATTAAGCCCTAAGGTTGTAATCTGCCAGGACGTGTCTAGTGGGTCGAATGTTCTCGAGTGCTTGGGAATGAGGGAAATAATGTGAACAAGTGGAGACGCTGTTGTGTTTGTGGGGGTAGAATTCGCATGGGAGCCCTGTTGGAAAGTTGGCTTTTGGTAGGTAGGCTAACAAGCTTTGCAATGTGGAGATATAGGTTGGTGGCACCTTTGCAGTAGGGATTGGGAGTTTGATTGGCTGTTAAAATGACATTTACGAAGGTTGTTTGTGGTAATCTATAACACTTGTGGAGATCGACGATGGGAAAGTTCTTTGGAACTACTAGAACTCTGTGAACATTGACCATCCCAAGTGAACTTTGGAGACTATTGTGACACAAATTAGACAACAGGGTGCAGAGAGGTTCGCCAGAAGTTCCTCTTTTATGGGCACAGTACCTGTATCGTGGTATTACACGCACATGCACATGCCAAAATCGAGATGTAGCACTTGGGGTCTGGATTCTTGTGATACTTCATGTTCGTAGTTTATCAATTGGTGACGGATCTGCGTGACTTCAAAAAGTATCAGAGTATTGCGAAAGTAGTCTCGTATGTGGCAACGGTCTTCTCGATTATCCTCGTGACGAGGAATTCCCTGCATTGGCTAAAACGGTTTCATAGAAATCTCGTTTCTGTGGTTATGATATCATCAGCCATCAAGGCAGGTTTTCATCATCTTCCTTAGCAAATTCATGAGATTGTCATTCTCGAGGGCAGCCGCAACACGCTCCTTGTCAGCCAGTTGTTTGTTGACTTCGTCGGCCTGACTGTGTGTGTCCTTTTTAATCTTGACCTCGACTCGGTATCCTGGCGGAAGAGCTTGTTCCAAACGTACTCGGACGCCAAGCCCAATAACAGTTGCTAGGGAGCAATGTGAAACCGTTGGCGTCAATTCGACCAGTACGCGAGACAGTGCTGCGGGGTTTGTGAGATCAGGAGGCGAAGCAAGGTGAACATCCTCAAGCTTAACTACTCCGAGAGACTCTAATGAAAGAGGGTGCTCGGGGTCAGAGATTGGTGCGATCAAGTCTTCAAAATGTCAGCTATGCAAACTTTGGAAAGCGACTGAACCATCTCAATTCTGAGTTATAGATAGCGCTAGTTATAGTAGTGAATTATAGAGAGAGATATCAGGATGTTTGAATATTTGATTCTGAGATACTGATAATTGCACGTATAATGTGTGATATATTGCTAGGAAATGTGGCGACCTCGAAGAACAACTGGTATTAAGTGAATAAAAATACGTGAAATGCTTACCGTAGATTTCCTGTTCATCTATTGGCTCTAAGCCAGAATCATCTGAGTCTTCATCTGAGAAATCTGACATATAAAAAGGATCCAGTGCATCGCTGGGTTTTGCCATCAAGATGCTCTGTATACCATGTTTCTTGGCCGAATAATCTCGAACCTTACGCTTTTCTCTCCGACGTGATATCTCGGACACATTCAAGATCGTAGGATTCGCGTTGTCTGCCGATGCCATATTGAGCTGGTTTGGGGGCCACTTGGGGCTCTGCTGGCCAAAAAGAATGGCTTTCCTGTGTTAGTTGAATGGCTGACGAGTTCAACGTTGTGACTCGGGGTAGATGTATTCAGCTGAACTTGCGAATCGATAGGCAGTAGGTTGTGGAATAGATTGCAGGTTAGAGATGCAAAAGCTTGAGCTGCGGTGTCTTGAATTACTGAACGTAAGTTTGACAATGACGAAGAAGTTTATCAAATTCCCTTTTATCGATTGATAAAGCGAAGTGGGATGTATTTAAAACCTGAGGCATCACATTGATTCATGACTAATCAGCCCATAATCGACGCTCTATCAAAGTTCAAATCACAAGTATTGAACTTGGAATTGTAAATACAATGGTAAATTATAAATTCACCAGAAAACATTGAGAATCTCTGAGTTTATACTGTCCCTTATTACATCCCCATGCAACTTCCGGTTTAGCCCTGCTTTTTGTTGTTGTATAGTAGTCCTATTTCATAAAGTGTCTATCTCCATCTTGTACAAAGTTCCGAGTCCCATGGAAACCAACTTTCATGTTGGCTGCCTCGAGGTAGCATACAAACCCATGGCCAGAACTTGAAAGTTCAAGGATGTATCAAAAACTCACCTCAGGTCCAAAAAGATTCATGAAGGATCAACGAGCACGAGCCATCTGCATCTCGTGGCGATCCTGCGCTTCCAAGGTTAAAGGTTCCGTGCTATACACGTTTCCGTCCCGGAAGATCTTTAAACCTGGTCTCTTCGCATTTCAAATTGCGAGACAAATGGAACTCGTCGGCAAGCTGGACCCTCTGTGTAGCTTCAGATGATCTGATCAGATCAGACAAGCTATGATCCGAAAAGTCCGTGATGAACGGTGTAGATTTTGGAATTCGGACTTTTATTGCTTTGCTTTCCAAGACACCAGATTTAATGAACGTTCCGGATAAATTAGACTGCCACTGCCTGCGCGTCTCACGAATTGCCAATGGCTACAACGCCTTTGTCGGCAAAAAAATACTGAAATCAGCTAATGGCGGCCATGATATCTACCTTTTTGATGTGTTCTTCTATGCGAAGGATCGCTGGCTCGGGGAACTGCAAGGGGGGGAGGGTGTGGAGAGATTGTCAAACCATCTGCAGGAAGTTTGTCCATCGGCGCCCAAAGCCATCAAATCCCTTTCTTTACTTCCACCAAAAAAATACTGGCCCATAACAAAACCTGCATACATTTCCTCCCTTGTGAATAACCTTCAATGGCCATGAGATATCTTTGAACCACCGAACCATAATGCCGGGTTCGTCTCTGCTTGTCGAGTGGCTGCGGCTTTGTGGCACGGAATCATGAGGTCAAAATATCCAATCCTTTGGCCTGTCCTGAAAACCCAATATCCCTTGTCAGAGCCGTATCGCATGTGCATTGTTCGCTGCATTTGCTGGCAACTGCGTCCCATATCGCCTGAGAACTGATACGTGACGACCTTTTCTGGGGCGATTTAGAGGTCAGTACAATGTTTGCGGGGCAGCAGTATTTGACTAAAGATCCTTGAATCCACTCATCATCTAAAGGAAGTTTTATTAATGGGGCCACTTCTGAGAATGTATTGAAAATATGCAAAAATACATTAGACAGATGTAACATGCACAGCCATACTTTCAATATTGAATGGTTCTTCCTTCATGTACTTTCGTATTTGCCTGCCCATGCTTCCCAGCACTTCGGCATGGAAGTGCTTTTAGCACACCGCCGACGCCACGAAATCATTATAGACGTCTTGAAACAGACAATCTGTTTGTTGTTGTATAAAATTTACTTGACAGTACTTTAATTGTATTGTGAGTTCGTGACAGAGGTGATGTGTGCCTTAAGTCCTAAACTACAAGGACTTTTCGGGGATACAACGGCATCGTTATCAATCAAATGAAAACGAGCTTAGGGGCACAATTGATATCCGATTGCTATGTGCGAGTACGACGGACTGATGATTAATACTTTTTCCCTCTTTCTTTTCTAGTGCAAGCAGTAGAAAAGAAAACGATAGTATCTATTTGCCGCGGTTACCCCTCATCAAGCCCTAAAGCACCCTAAGAACGAACGCCTAACCATATGAAAGTAACCTCGGACCATGGGCATAGACCTGAAGTTCTATGATGCTTCTGAATTTGAACCCTAAATCCAAGTACCTGTGATCTGTCGGTAGGTGCCATTATGAAGTGCTTACAGCCTTCTACACCTACTCTCGAGCTACCGTAGCACAAACTCAATTCCAAGTGCAATGCCTGCTTTCATTGCCCCATACTGTCGAGTTATTCTTTACTTCTTTCTTGCTTTCTCATGAATCGGGGTATGTGTGAACATGACAAATGTGAAATGTATTCAACATCTTGCATTTTGACATGCTAAATGTGGTTCCTATCATCCAGGAGGCTATTGTGGGTACAAGACTGAGGAAGTATCACATCCTTCCCACTGATCACCGTTTCATACAACCCAAAGTGGTTTACCATGCATCACCGGTCCGAAGGCTACATTTTACGGGATCTTTTACCTGTTGAAAGATGCGCAACTTGGTACCCTTTTGGTCCTTTCAATCAATCTTGTTTGTGAATCTGCGATGCCATGGCTACCTTCAAGACTTTAACCCGTATACCTACACGAATGATGATTGAATGGCTTAGACGCCTCGGTAAATTTAGGCCCTGTTTTGTAACCACCAAGAAAGCCTTCTTCCCGGGAACTCACAGTAGCACCGGGTGCCTGTACCTGTCTGTACCCGTACCAATTACCATTTCAATAACATTACGAATGAAGATAAGATGAATGAATGCATGTGATAACAGGAATCACAATCAAGATTCCAAGAGTTCATGTCTTCGGCAGTATCCGCGTCGAGACGGAGGTGTCAGGCAGTTTTATCGAGATTATAAGTGAGGAGTAAGGGGACCTGCCGTATTCTTTCTTGGCCCCCCCCCCGTATTTTCCTGTATTGATAATAATTTGATGATTTCACTAATATATTGAAAAGAGGCAAAGAGGGGCCAACCTTATTGGATCATTACCAAATATAAACACCATTTTAAATTCGGTCTTCAAGTCTCCCAACTCGTTTTTTCTTGCGTTGACAGGGAAGTGAGTTACGACAATATTTTTTGCCTCTTAGGGACTAGAAGGATGCTATATCATGATTCATAAGTCCGTCTCTTCTATCACAATTCCTTGAATTTCCCATTTCGATTTTCCATTTCTATTTGCCAAAAGTTGTCCTCCAAGCCCTTTGGAAGTTCCCGGTTCTAGACAGAACCATCTCTCCTTCGTTTTGCCTAGATAGTACGTCCTGGCCTTCTCAACTTGTAGCAATAGGTTCCTATCACTCCTGTATGTTTGACCGGGATTTTGGAAACCAGCCGTTTCGAGTTCCCTGCTATCACCTCCCGGCATACTTACTTGCGGGTCTTTTCTTGTCAGACCTTAGCTTGTCTGAGTCCTTGACACCCCATAGAACAACATCCATGGTCCCATAAATCCATTATCACCCATCATCCCTCCTTCCACACCTGCATGAGGTAAATACCCTCACACCTAGTACTTCGGTAAGAGAAATTTGGGATTCATTGGGAATTGCGTCTATACCCTTACATATCTATCTAACCCACCTATCTATATCCATACCCACAGCAAATTTACAGGCCAACCCATTAGTATTGCCCATCTAATACCTAATGCTTTATAGATTCTGGTCTGGAAGGGTGTTCATCCTTCTCTGGCATCACTTGCACTAATTTATACTTTTTTGTTGTGGCGCGACCCTAGATCAATTCAAGCTTCTATCGAGTGCGGAGTACTCTCTCTTAGTATCTGTACATACAACTACCATCTTCAATCGATCTTGATCAAATACCACATCAAAAGGAATCATACCATCTGTCAAAAGTAGTCAATCTTCTTTCTTTTTCCATGGGGCATCGCTTTCTTCGTTTTATGATACAATATCAGTAGTATACCCCAACCTCAAGCAATTGGTATGTGAGAGAGATAGGCGCATGTTGTGCTACTCATGATGCCTTCAATTTATAGATGATTAGCTGACCCTGATCTGCTTTCACAGTTTCATTCTTCGATATCCTTGAACCTCCGATACTCCGCCATTCGATTCCAAACCCTCAGCTTCGTGGCCCCTCGAATTAGTCCGATCAAAATCCAGTTGGTGTTTATTCTGGACTTAGAACGTGCCCCCTCATCCGGATGTGGCCAAGTGATTGAATTCTGGGTTCACGACACTCCGTTTCCTCAGATCCATTCTCACTATATCGACGATCGTCACTGAAAGAGGTTTTTTTCCTTCATTCACATACTCGAGAAACAGGCGCCTATAACCGCGGCACGACATCGTATAGGAAGCCGAAATTGCATTTTGTAATAGGATATGTCCCAAGACCTTGGAACAAGGAGACTACTCCCCCAAAGCTCACAAATGCAGAACTTTTCATTTGCGCCAACAAACTTTGGCCCAAGAGAGAATCAAAAAAGTGCGCGATCTTGCTTTCGTTGGGGCATCTTGGAGATGACATGGGCTGATATATCTTAGATTATGTCTTTGTTGACGAACATAATCGCCATAAGCGTTTGAAGGGTATGAGATATCCTCAGTCTATGCGCATTTCTCTACTAATACAGCGCAGTGATGCGAGCTTGTGAGGGGTGCCGAAGAAGAAAAATTAAGTGTGATGCTGCAACAACGAACACTTGGCCATGCTCCGCTTGCACAAGGCTCAAGTTGGGATGTGTCCCCCCAACAGTGAACTACGATCGCGATTTTCAGCAGAGTAATCAGACCTTCGAAGCAGAAGCGCCACAATATGATAATGGTGGAAATCCCAGCGGTAGTTACCATCAGCAAGCTCCAGTACAGCAGCAAATGACAGGCCCCTCAAAGGTGGTACCTCCAATTTATACACAACAACCTCCATATCCCGATCCAAATAACATGTATCAATCTATTCCATACGGGGGACCTTCGAGTGCACATAGTCACCAGAGCATGCACTATAATAGTCTTCAAACTCCAGTTAGCGCACTCAGCCAACACACGGAATATTCGCCACAAGCGGTATATCCCACGGCCCCTCTCCAGCAGCAAACACATGATTCACCGGAAAATTATACCCATAGTGAATACAGCGGGGAGGATTTGGCCGACTTGCTAGGAGAACTTAAGATGAACCCCGCAGGCACAGGTAAGCGTTTTGCTCGTTAAGTTAAGTTATAGTTCTGATCAAGAAGCAGCTCCATACTTGAACAACAAGAACAGGACCAGAGGGATGGTAGAAGAACCAGCCTTTGAAGATATTGATGAATACAAAAACGCCTTACCCCCAATCACATTGAGCGCAGACATGAAGATCAGAATACCTCCCGAGTTGCTTCCAGATGAACAGACTATCCTTCATTATTTTGAGATGTACTTCACCAACGTACATCCATACGTACCTGTCCTTAACAAAACTTTATTTTATCAACAATGGCATACGAATCGAGATGCTATCTCACCTCTGATTCTGGAAGCCATTTTTGCAATCGCTGGAAGACTTGATGATGAACCAGCGCAGGGCCACCAGTGGCTCGCCCTTGCTTCTAGTAAGGCTTCATCTTGCAGCTAAACGAACCATTCCACTGACTTTATATAGAACATGCCGATGCTTTTATGGATGTTCCACGATTGAGCACCCTTCAAGCAAACCTCATAATACTCAAAGCAAGAGAATCCGCTCCAAAGCGTGGGTATTATTATCGTTCATGGATGACTGTAGTAGCATGCGTTCAAATGGCCAAGGATCTAGGTCTAGATGAGCACTATGAAGATCACAAAGCAGGTCGATCATGCAATTCTGATCTTGCTGATTGCATTACCAAAACTCGAATATGGCAAACCATATTCGTTTGTGAATTGATGATCGGTTCTCCACAAGGCCGGACAGATCTCGCGGTCGACATGGAAACACTTGATCTAAGTGTTCCCAGAACTGGGATCGACAGCGGAGAGCTCGCTATTACGCGCAATTTCACTTGGTTCACGCGTGTTGTTCGCAATGTTCGGAGAATGAATAATGTTTATGCAAAAGTCAAGAAGAGAAAGGAGTGGGGCATCGATCCAGATTTCGTACATCTGAATCCTTCCTTTGAAACTTGGATGAATGATCTTCCCGAAAACTTACAGATTGATTTTCCAACGGATGGATCCCCTCCATGGATACCTACTCATTTCATTGGCAATCTTCACTCCTACTATTATCTAAGTATTATCATGCTTCATCGTCCACAACTCACTTTCATGGAACCAGGAATGGACGGGTGGAAACACCATATGCTCATATGTTATAATTCTGCGAAACTCTTATGCAGACTCCAAGAAAGTGTCTTACAGTCTTTTGGCTTAACTGGTCTATTGTGCATGCAACGGGGAATCAACTTCACTATCTATTGTGTTCTGACTTGCACAGTTCTTCACTTGGTATGTACAAAAGCCATTATACTGACCTTTCTTCAGGGATATGTTGACAATCTTATAGGTTGCGATCACATCCCCGGATCCAGACTTGAACTCAGATGCACGGGAATATTTTACCAGACATATGAGAATACTGGAAAAATGTACTAGCTCATGGCCCATGCCAGATATGCAACAACAGATCGAGTCACTCAGGCTGGCATTTTCAGCTGACATTAGGAAACCTTTCGTTCTGAAACCATCTTTTCCTTATGGGAGCCCAGCCGCACCGCCCAATACTAGTCCTGCAAGGGGAAATATTCAACAGTATCGTCAAGGAAGCACCTCTTTGGAGAGTCAAAATTTGGGTCATCAAAATGCCCAACAGCAACAAGTCAGTTACACAAGCCACCCCATATCACCACCCATTTCAGCTGGAGGCGTAGACACGAAAAGTGACTCTCCCGCTGTACAGTCTCTGGTCATGATGGCCACTGGTCAAAGACCTACAGTTCCAATTTCAAACGGGCTTCCAATGGCAGATAACTCGACATGGAACCCGTCAAGAATTTTTGAGTAAGTTCATTCCTGATCCGTACCTCGAAAGTACAAGTGTTAATCGTGTCACCCTAGCCAATGGAACAGCACTTTCGGTACGCCTCCCGCTTCGAGCAGCTCTGCTTCTGAAACGACCCCTCCTCTAAAAACTCCCTCTTCAGGTGCACAAGAACTTCCGACACTCCCAGAAATGCAAATTCTCCCCAATGTGAGCTTACCACCAGGCTCACAACCTATGCCTCCACAACAATATTCTGGAGCGCCCATCCCCTCGTTTGTGAGCCCAAGTATGTGGCAAGAATCGGTCGCGAATGTGTATGAAAGCGGAATCAAACGACATTGGGATTACTCAGATCCAAATGAGATGGTAAATCCAATCGCAAAGCGAAGAGGTTGATCGTCTCGATCTGGTGAAAGGTGAAGGGCTGTAGGTACGAATACGTACGATTAATGAACGACAATCTATTTCGATGTCAAAATAACCAAGCCCATATACACCCATACGCACAATTCATTTTGGCCTAGAGATTAATTGTCTAGTTTACACTTCGTGCGTACGGTTCGATAGATTCGATAGATCTAATTTTGGGTATACATACGTCTTGGCTCGACCGACGCGTCACGATTTCCATTGATATTCAGGGTAAATTTTCGCACTATATCGGATTTTTCATAATTTGGGTTAAGAAATTATTAAATGAGTACATAAATAAATTTTCATACACAATTTCGAGGAGCACGGGAGGAAAAGGCCGGATTCATCAGATGGGGAGTCATACACTGGGCAGGATCGCTGGATTAGCTTGAAAGCGGGATGAAGAGGGAGCAACTGGGCGTAACATCGGTTTTTGAATGGCTGGAAAAGTGTTTGGCATTGTCCAAGATAATCGCCTTGTTGCTTGGAGATCTTGGAAAGTTGACATTTGTATAATGATGAGATGGGGGATATGAAAACGGAAGGAGAAAAATGTGTTAGACTGGAAGGACGATGTGTTAATGTTGTTTTCTGCCGCAGGAAGTGCCCTAGCACACGGTAGAGAATGGAATGACTTGTATGCTTGGTATATTATTATGTTATCATACATTGGTGGCTGCATCGTATGTATGTAATGTATTTCAACGGTGTATTTGGGCCTTTGATGGGTGAAGACTTATCATATCTTTTGGTTGCTTTCATACAGGGGGCGTGGTAAGAGTTTAGGGAGCGGGATCAGAAAGAGTTGCACATGTACATATTTGTATGCGAATCATAAAGACACATACGAGTTGAAAGGGAGAAAAGCTGCAAAGCTGCGAGATAGTATTGAATCTAAACCTAAACCGAATCCGAATACCAACCCAAATTCATACTGAACCAAATGAATTCTGTTCAAATCAAAAGCAAAAATTAAAATAACTAAACCTACGAAAAAGAACCCCAAAATAATAGAACAGTAAAGGCAAAAACCAAACTACAACAGATAATAGTGAGCCGTGAAAACCCGATGCACCATCTTTTCACCTCCCAAAAGTGACAAGGTTTCAGTTCATGTAACATAGATACCGCCTTTCGATTCCCTATGTCTTTCTCCACATTTCTAGAGAAGCCATCCTTTGAATGGCCAAATGTGCTTTTCTTTGAATTCTCAAACGCCCCAACTTCCACCAAGCTGTAGAGAAGTCCACCTCCCAGAGCCAATATTATCCCGAATATATGAGCGAATCCTGCGAACGATGCATTCGCATCTCTAAAAACCAAAATCGAAATGGCAATCGAGATGACCTGTTTAATATTCCCCAACACGGCCATGGTAAGCGCGCCTGCCGTTTTATTCGTGGTGAAGCTCGACCAGTTTAATAGGAATGCTACGAGGCCGTTTGTGAGGATGAGACAGATGCCGGAAGAAGAGGTCGAGAGGGGAGAAGAAGTGGAGGATATCTGTTTCACGAGAAATTCGTCAATTTCGCCGTTCATGTAGGACCAGATTGTGGCTTGGATGCCGGCGAGGGGGGCGACGTGGCGGATGATTGTTAGGGCGGGGATGGAGAGGTGGGTTTGGAGGGAGTTGGTTGAGAGGGTTTTGCACGCGGATAGGAGGGCGCCGAGAAGACAAAGTATGGTGGTGTCGAGGGTGAGGGTGAGGGAGTCGTGGGAGACGAGGAAGACGCCGAGAGTGAGAGGAAGGAGAGAGAGGATGGTGAGAGGCGAGTAGGGTTTTGTACGTAAATGGAAAAGAAGAGAGAGGGTGAGGACAAAAATGGGGATGGTGGAGCGTATTACTAGGTGATCGGGGATAGTCATTATTCCACTATTGAGGGGTTAGTTGGGATCTGAATAAATGGATAATGAGATGGAACGCTGGAGACTTACAGCGAGACATTGCTGACCGCGATATTAACCGTGTATAGAATCGAAAACAAGAGTATACAGTAATTCTTTCTTTGATTTCGATATTCGAGATTTTGAGAATCAAGTCGCCGGGAAAAATATGTGCCCATTGAGGAACATAGTGCGTGCCAGGCTGTGAGAAGCCATGGGTATGGATACTGTGGGTTGTTAGTGGAGAAACCTGTTTTGAGAGATGAAAGAACGTGCTTGACAAAGAATACTTTTGTTCAAGAGTGTGAGAAGCAAATTGAGAGCTAGGTAGATTGTGAGATGAGATTCGGGGGTTTTGATCGAGAAAGTGTAGCGAATCATGGCGTCTGTGAAGAGCCGACTGGGAGTGAAGTAGTGAGAAGTTGAGAGGCCATCTTGTAGCAAAACAATTGAGAGTTTTACTAGAACTCGAGGGCAGTAGCCATCAATATTGGCTTCTGATCGTCAGACTCTGACTTTAATAAGGGCGAGTCGCAATCGAGGCCACAAAGTCTCAAGGGAACACTCGAATGCACCTTCCCAAACAAATTGTATTGAAGGAGCTAGTTTACGAAATGGGTTTGATGGGGGTAAAACAGGAAATATAATTTATAAAATATCATAAAAATCCATTAGGTAATCGTCAGTTCGATCCCATTCCATCTCCTCGAAGCTATTGATATGCTGCGAGTATTCATCTGTACACCCTGCTCCGCGGATTAGGAAATTTGCATGTGATTGCTTGAAATTGAGGGAGATGTCAGGCACTTACAATCCATTTCTTCTGTGATTCTCTGGTTCTCTGAATCAAAGAGAAGTTCAGGAGAAGCAGGATCAGCGGGTACTGAAGCCGCGGGTCGATGAGGACAAAACTGAACAGGTGCCGAAATCGGCGAGAAAAACGGCGAGGGAGGTTGTTGCTGCGCATAAAAAGGAAGGGAGGAAGGAGGAAGAGGCATTAGCGAAGATACAGCTGATGCCAGCGCGGGCTGACCAAAGGCAGAAAAGAAGAGGTTCGAAGCGACAGGATTCGGTGCTGGCGCTGTTGCCGGTACGGGAGTGGCGAAGGAGAAGGAGTAAGGGGTCGAGCCAAACATTACCGCTGCCGCTGGGGGTGCGACAGCGGAAGGGATTTGTGAAGGCGGAAAAGAGGTAAACGGAGAAGAAGCGGAGAAAGCTGGCGCTGATACTGGTGCCGAAGAGACCTGAGGAAGAAAAGGCGGGAAAGCTGGTGCGAGGGCAGATGGGTTGGTAGACGGGGTATAAGAAGGAAGATTTCCGTATGGAATTGGAGCAGCCGCCGCTGTTGTTGGAAGAAAGGACGATGGAATGTGTGGTTGTGGAAGGTGAGGAGCTGGTGCCGGAGAAGAGGTTGGTGGTTGGTTGAATAGGCTACCTGCCATTGAGAACGGGGTGCCATTATTTCGTTTTGGTGGAGCGACCGCTGGAGGAGGATTGACGGGAGGAGTTGATGCCAGAGAAGAGGTTGTTGGTTGACTAAATTGGCTACCTGCCATTGAGAATGGGGTGCCATTATTGCGTTTTGGTGGAGCGACCGCTTGAGGATGATTTGCGGGAGGAGGGAGGACTGGAGCTGGAGTGCCGAAAGGCGAATGTCCGTTCTTGGTGGTAGTAGAAATGGTGGACTTCTTCTTTCCTGGAGCAAAAGCATTAGCTGCCCATGCAGCGTTGGGTGGGAGATCAGGACTCATTGTGAAATGAGAGAACGAGAAAGTTTCGAGAAGTTGTATTGCAGCAGGTAAATTGCTGGTAAACAACAAGAATTGATATGAAAAACTTCTTTGAATCGCTTTAGTGTGAAGAAAAGGTGAAGAAAAGAGGATTGAGAGAATGGCCAAAATTCCTACAGATATAATTTTGCGGTACAGCTCGACTGTACCATTTACATACACTAGTAAATAGTTCGTTCTATTGTGGTGAATATGGCTGAGGCAATCGTCTAATAGAAACGATTCGTTTGGCCATGACTACAATATTGTTAAACTTGAAAGTGAATATCGTTGGAAAGGGAGATTCACTTTTCTTTTTTGGACAATGGCGTCTACGCTATTGTCTCTCGTAAAATGGAATAACATACTGGTCAGTATTACTGGAGACCGCAGGAACAACAAGGAAATCAAATTGCTAGGTGGGAAAGAAGTCTTGCAAACTACTCTCCAAATTGACCGGAGGGGAGACAGTCAAGTGATTTTATTACACAAGAACACTAGCTTGGTGTTTGGGCTATGCTCATGGTAGCACTCCATATTTTCTTTGAAGCATAGCATATGCAACTTTATACATTGTAGTAAGAATGTCAAACAAAGCAAAAGGGTTAGATAGTGATCGAATTCTAAGGATTTAGTCTGGATCGATTGGAGCGAGATAAGTCCACGTGGTTCTATCGTTCTAGGGTAGTTGTTCCTAACACTGGCTTTATCACCATATATACCCATTATCGTTACTTACATTATGAGACAGTGTGATATCTAAACTTATTAGACACAACAAAAGAGAAGTCCTGCGAAGAACGAGGATCTAGCAATGGAACCATCTTATCCAGTTGTATCGAACGAAAGAACGACAGATTGCTGAAAACAGCGACCTAGCGTCAGGTCCATAGTTCTAAATAGTCTCTGAGTCCAAGGGGCAAATGAACATCTAGGCTGATTGTTCAAAAATAGGCAGTCGTTGAAGGAAAGACGTCAAGCAGCGACCCAGCATTGTAGCCTCTACCCCTGAGCTGGTATGAGAGGAAGCGGTAGGATCATGCTACTCCCATGGACAAGGCCGACCTAAAGGTTTATCTGAGCATTCGCATATATTCTTGATCGATAGATTTCATAGGCATTGAAAGCTTGGGAAGTAATCCAGACAATAATCGAAGCTGTAATGCTAGACTTCAGCACAGCGCTGCAAGATTCCCATCGGATTTGATTGTAGGAGAAGGTTGAAGGTGATCCAATGACCATGGGCAAAAGTCATTCCGTCGTCCGTTTCGTGTCTTTTCAAACTTCAGACCTGAGATCGGCTGACTGAATGCCATATCATCTCTTTGGGCTGAAAGAGGGGGTACCATCCTCTCAACCGAGGGACAGCAGAGGCATGTATCCCATTACACCTCAAAGATCATGAAGTGTCGCCACATTTATAATAAATGACATGATCTCTGTGTAGATATTTGGGTTTCTTCAATATGAAGCTTACTATGTTCGAGTTGGTTCGCATGCTTCAGAGGTATTGGTCTACTTGGGCACACTGCAGACAAGAGAAGATCGAAATTCGGAACAGAAAGATCATGTGATACACTTCTAAACACTGTGCTCTAATTGGCTGTGTAGTATGTGTCATCAACTATCGCTTGGGGGCAGAGTCTTGGCCAATCATAATGCCAAGATTTGATTATTCCGTGACGCGGTAAAATAGATTTTGTTGCATGTCTAACATTTTCTCGGTCAGGTGGAAAAATATCACAAGACCCAGGAGGGGAATTCTCCTAAACCATAATTAAATAGTAGTCGGTTGCAACTCGAAATAAGACGAGAGGTCACCAGAATTTCTCAACGACATTTGTACACCCGCCACATAAAGAATTGGACCTTCACATCGTAACTATGATCAAGCTTGGTCACGTAGGTAGTATTGTCAATAAGGATCGGTGGCGTTTTCATAAATCTGAGTACCTTTTTGTATTAGAATTACCTTGTTCTAGGTGGCAGGCAGTGAGTTTTTTTTGGCTTGAAGTTATCATCAACGTCAGGTAAACTGCTCGGTGCGGGCATTCAAGCTGTATTTATATATACATCTCTTGATTGCTGCTCTGCGACTCCACAAGCTGTATGGGAGCCGTGAAATGCGTCTAAATGATCCATTTCAGTTGTGTCACTGATCTATCAAGTATGATAGGAACCAGTACCTTTTACCGTATTTCTTAATTTGCACTTTCAACTACTCCACAGGACCTCCGCCATAAAACGTTCATGACACAAACCCGTTCCTTCCGATAGTTTAGGAATATGTAGTTGCCGAATGACAACCTAGCATCGATGATAAAGCTGGCAGCGTACGGTACTTTCTTTCTAGATTGGTGTGTCCTTGTGACCGCCAATACTATACCCTTAAGGTGCCACTTTAGATCTCTAGTTGGGATTTTAGATCCAGATTTGCAATAGGGCCAATGTAGTCCAGTACCAAATATCAACCGTGGGAAGTTGGCATGATCTAAGTTTATAATCGGGATGGAAATGCTAGCTTATTGGAGGCAAGTGCGATCGCTTTCAACTTGAGTTGACCTGTACAAACCTGTAACTCTAAATTCGTAGCTGGAAAGATGCATTGCTCGTCGGAGATCTTCGAATTACAATGGACTTGTTAGCAAGCTGACCTAGTAGTGCCTTTCAATGTATTTTAGACACCGTAGCTATGTGCCAACACGCAAACACTTGACAATTGGATCTTCCAATCAAACCATTCAAAGCTGTGTGAAGTTTGTTGCACATCTAATCTTATCAAATTGCAAGGTACATCCTACCTAACATGTACTTCAACAAGCTCAAGTCTTAGGTGCAGCTGATGCATCCGCTTCAAGGCCATCATCTATTCATCATCGATTATTACCCTCATCCTCGCCGACTGTGCATGACTAATGACCATTTCCTTTGTCCCAATTACGTTTAGATAATGATTTTCATATTAATTAGGTATGGATTTGGGCGATGCAACCGAGAGGGATAATCAGACAAGAGCTTCAATCCAAAAACTCTATCTCTATCTCTTTCCGCTATGCTGGATGAATCGCCTACCTCAGAATCTTTCAAAACGTTTCAACTACTCTAGAACATTCCAACATATTATCTTATGTATATCCGTATGCTCTCAATCGTATGAATAGATAGATCTTTTTATGAATCACTATAATCCTGCTACACTGAAATATTGTGAAGACAATGATACGCATTCATCCATGTTTCGTTCATAATGATATAACCAGGTCAATCAAAATTGACTACAGTATCCGACTAGTTTATTGAACCCAATCTTCATTAGTAGCATAACCATCATTTTCTAACATCACAATTCACCACTAATAAAAGTTCCACGTCGATCGATGTTCCTCACGTGTAGTTTCGGGTACCTCCCAACCACCCAATAGCTCTACAATTGTTGACATCAACCCGGCGATGATTATGGCGTCTTCACAATGGGTATGGTTCAACGTATTGTATCATGTCTATCTGCCCTAGTGCCAGAGCTACAAGAACTATATGTAATACGCTCTTGTGCTAGCGCACTAGCGCAATCACCTCACGTGTACATATTCACTCACATCACAACCATACTAAGTTCAACAATGCCGATCACTTCTTTCCAAAGTCCCTATATAAACTTGATTCCCCACGCCCATTTTCCTTTTCCTTTTCCTTTTCCTTTTCCTTTTCCTTCTTCTTCTCTCTTCATCACATACCAGATATACCAAGTCGATAGCTACTTTGAGTCTTTCTTTCGAAACTACCAAGTCCATCGTTACTTTGAGTGATCTTTTGTGCGATACGTCGAAAATTCCTACCGAGTCAATCGCTACTTTGAGTGTTTCCTCGGAATCTACCAAGTCGATGGATACTTTGAGTGGTTTTTTCTCTTTGCTATACATTTTTGCTATACATTTTTGCTATACACTTTTGCTATATTTTTTTGGTCAAGTGATCTTTTTTTGCCACAAATTATGTCCTGGATTTGAAGCGTAAGTCTCTTTCTTTTCTCTCTCGTGAATCACATTTGCTGTGAAAGTAAGTCAGTATCTCTCTTTTGTGGAATTTCACATTGTGCTTCTTCGTCTTGTCGCCAATCTGTTATTTCTAGGGTTTGTCATGCGTATAGCAAATCAATTCGCACGTTACATTTTTGAGCGCGTCGAGTATCTCTTGAACAAGATCTTCAGGCCAGAGAGACATCGTAATTGGCTCTTTCATATTCACCAATGCGAAGTAATGGACTAATTACCATTTCTTATTAAAACTCACAGTTCTTGTTAGTGTGATGATTATTCGGCAACACTAATCAAGCAGAATTGTATACAAATGCACAATCATTCCTTTTCGAAAGATTCAATCTATCTATCATCTGCAGTCGCATCACTGAAAAGCACACGAAGGAGTATGTGAAAAATTGTGTAAGTATCTACCAATCAAAATACGAAGTCAATAAAACAGTTTATATTCATAATTAAAGCAGCGAAAGATGGAAGAAGAGCATTTTATAAATGCAATAGCCCGCTGCGAGATCCAGAAACGAGGGAGAAGAAGGGGGCCACTTGGGGAAACGAAATAAAACGCATTGACTCTGGCTGGAACTTACACAATGATGTCATAATATTGCAATACGCAAACTGAAAGAATGCGCATGTATATGAATGAAGTTTTAAAGAAGAATTGCAACAAAGGGCATATCAATTTTACTTTGACTCGCTATTTTGCTAATTAATCAAATGGGTGCAGTACATTAAATACTTTCATCCACCCCTGAACATCGCTTCCTTACCCCAAACCTTGCCTTTCTAGACTAGTCCAAGGTGAAACGCTCATAAAAATCCAACTCCATTAGTAGAGTATGGGACTCTATTGTTCCACTCACCCAAACGCCTTATCATGATATCCATGCGTATCTTGATGCCCACCATGAACGCCTCAGAACACAACCCGATATCCACCAAGCACAGTACTATCAGCTGACTGGGCTACGTGGTAATCCAATAGGTCTTTGTTTTTTCCTTTGCATTCTTCTCAATTTGAGTTGCATACTTTCAGTGTCAAAATCCTTCTTTTTAGGATCCCAAGCCGCAATGACATCGAAGACCAGGAAAGCCCTATCAGATTCCAGTTCGACAAATCCAGACACCATGATAGAACCCCTCGGATGAAGGTTTTGAGTTGGTCGCAACTTCCTGTTGGCCTCGGCATACTTTAATTTGGCCGCTATGATGGGTTTTTTAAAACCTGCATGAATTTCCCTGATACTGTTTACAAGCGCAGGGAAAATCTCCTCTATTACGGTTGATTTCCCGGGTCTTGTAATGTCCCTAATTTCTTTACTTTTGTCATCTAGATGCTGCTGTGATGGCTCATCCTTTGCATCTAATGGTCCTTGAACACCCCCTGGTACCTTTTGTTGTCCTTTCAACTCCTTCATCATTCTTTGTGACCGAGCTAGCATCTGCTCCAATGATTGTTGAGCAGGACTCGTTTGAACTTCCACGCCAAATATTTCTGCTATGCTTTTGAATTCTTCCGCGGCTAGGACTTGTATGAAACTCCATGAAGATTGGAAAAGGGCTGTTGGCCATAAAACACTGCGTATTTTGTATACTATTCGGGCATCAACGGGTTGTGTGACCCATGATATTGCATCATCAGAAATTTCGATCCTAATATAGATTAGTCTCGATCCATGTAATTAATACGGCGAGAAACCTACCCTGATCTTTCAAATGACGGCGGAGGAATTGAAGGAAAGTCAATGTCGAGCCAAATCCTTCTGCTTTTTAGATTCTTTCCAGCAATTTGTACCACGATCGGACTTTTACAAGCAAAATCCCGCATTATTTCCGTCAAGTCAACTAAAGAACGTCAGTAATCATAACCAGCAGTTCAAATGAGTTGGGCAGTAGACGAACCCCTAAGTTTATTCATAAGCTTTGTATCCTGGCTAATCTTAATGAACTCTTGAAATTCTGGATCAGTTCCTCTGTAAGGAACAGTAGGCAGCTGTTTCGTGGTGCCAGGGAATGGTATAAATAATGGTGGTTCCGCCTCTTGCCATTCCTCCTCCGGTATGTGTTTCGATGCCTCCTCAGCAGCCTTGTCTAAGGGGCCGAGAACTAGCCTGGTGTAAACTTCAAAGCAGGCATATACCACTATAAAACTGATGGCGACTTTTCTATGTAGCATCAGCACATATACTTCCTGCAAACAGACTCCAAGCATATATACCTCATTCTAACAGGCGGTTTCCTGAAGCGAACCACATGTGGATTTGATGCCGTTCCTGCGTATCTCTGAACATTGCTGCGCATAGATGATGGATTCGCAACAAAACTGCTAGGTCCCGATCTCGCCCGTACGTTCGTTGCCCATGCACTCGCCAACCGGGGTTTAATGAATCGGAACATCGTGAGGGGTAGAAGTCAAGGCCCGCCTTCGAGCTGGCGAGCCCTTGATAGCGAAAACTTGTGGCGAAATAAGTAGATTCTCGGGCGCTGCGAATGCGATGGCGATGCAAAATCCAGTAGAGTTTATGGGAGGTAAGTGCTGACAATCAAACAATAGTCGTCGGGGTCGATGTGAACGTTGAAGATATTTGGTAGTGAAGCACAAGAGCGCAAGATGGACGAGGTAGATATTCTAAAAATACTGAGTCGGCATTGTATCCATTTATCTCCGAATCCAGCAAATAACTACCTGCCCACAAACACAAGGAAAGTCTTTGATGACCAAATTCTCAAATTTGGGCTACATATAGTTACGGTAATTTATGACAATAAATAGCTTCAACGGGTAAGCGTCTACACAATCGCAGTTACATATAATAAAATATAATATTATTACATATTCCAAAGGTTCCCAAAATATAGCCAAGCATCGTGAGTGCATATTCCATGATACCAGCCTAATGCAAAAGCAGTTAGCGTCTAACTTATGCTTAGCTTGGTACGAAGTACAAACACCTTGAGGTTATCAGCGTCAACACTTCCCAGAGCGTCACTTTAGCATGAGCCTCTCAAGTCAAATCAACAAAACCCATCAACAAACATGAAGCTCTCCTCCAGCTTCCTTTTGCCATTGCTGGCCAGTACAGCCTGTGCCGCTTCAGATTCCGCTCTTGCCTATATCCTCGAAGGCCACCAGAAGCCAAACAACCTAATATCACCTCCAGCCCTTTCTCCCAATGAAGCACGACTCGTCCTCGCACAACGATTGGGCGTATCGCAATTTCACGATGTCGGATCCGTTGGCAGTGAGGCCATCAAATATATCAACAAGTTTGGAGGTCAACTGAAATCATTATTCAACGATGCGCCAAAAGACAGGGCGGCTGAGTTGGTTATCATTGTTGAGGGTGTATCCGAAGAGACGGCTGGATCACTACTAAATTCGTTATCTTCTATCAAGCCAGCATTCACAATCTCAAATCCACCTACAGCTAGGACGACACAAAAGTTGGCAGATGATTTGGAGTTGCAAGTTGGAAAGGCGAAGGAATGTACCCTCGACGATGCTATCAATCCATTCGCAGATCAATGCTGGAATGGAAAATCGAAGATTATGCACCTTGACTTGAGTAAGAAATCAGAGGTATGGGAATTGTTCTATTCGTGAGGTTAATGGCTAATGTTTGCGACAGCATAAGGAGTTCATCAACACATCTTACGAACGATTGGCCAAATTCGCCTCAAAGGCAGAAATGAACGTTATCGTCGTTCTCATGCCTGAATCCCGCAGAGGTAGCGGCTCCTACGGCTCTTATACTAAGCCCTCGCAAAAGAAGCTCTCCAGCAGACAACAGTCCGAAGAACCAATGGCTGAATTTGTCGATCATCAAGTACAAGAAGCTCCAACTTCTAATTCTTCCCGCAACAACAATACCGCCATCAAGACGACTCTTCCCGTTTGCCACGCTTCCTTGGACTCTTGTATCTCTTCTACCAATAACTGCTCATCAATGGGCGCTTGCTACAAGAAATACACATCCCAATCTGGTGATTGTTTCGCCTGTAAGTGTGGCGAGGATTCGGGACGTGGAGGATCTGCTTGTCAAAAACAAGATATCAGTGGACCATTCTGGTTAATCTTCATTTCCAGTTCCGTCCTCGTTGGACTTGTTGCCTGGGGAATCGGCATGCTATATAGCATCGGTGATGAAAAATTGCCTGGTGTCATTGGTGCCGGTGTTTCTTCCGGCAAGACGAGATAAATATTTGTATGAATTCTAGAAAATATGTATGCTTAGGATCGAAGATTGAGAAGTTTGAAGGGCTTTCATTTTATCAGGGTTGGCGTTTCATATGAAGAAGGGAGAGATCGAGAGACTTGTATTTGTTTGTCTGGGCTGGCTGTATAGTGGCCGGTGTATAGACGCGGCGTGTCACTTATTTATAGCAATGAAATTTTATCAGTCCTTATTACCCTCTCAAAAGGCCGCATATGGATGATTTGCTGTGGTTTTCTTCTCGTCAGTATGCTTTTGAAGATGTATTTTTTTTACATTCTTTCAGCCAAGTGGTAGCTTAGTATGAACGACTCGGCCTAGAATTCATGAGTGGCAGGTTTTGTAATTCCTCACCATCCTTCACTATCGCCACCATCCGTTTTCATATGCAATGCCGGTGTTTCAATCTCTGATTGTCCTTCTATATACTTAAGTGCGGAGAAATTCATGGGGATCTGATTGCGCTGATGGGTGGGGGGGGGGGGGGGTTATAGAATACTAGATCAAGATTTCTACTCAATAATGCACTTTTTCCCTGAGTCATCTTGTATAGTATATAAACGAGGTTATTGAGAGAATTTTCTGGTAGCAATTTGAACTCAAGAGTGGGCCTGTAAAATGGGAAGTCTGTATTGGAGAGCTCGTGCGTAGAGCAATACACATGAGCATGTATGGCAAGTATGTTTTAGAGCATCGTTCTTCACAATCTTGAGAATATCTATGCTGCTCAGCAATAAAATGAAATTGGTTGTTGAATTTGCTTTGTCGTTGCTTTTTGCGTGGATTCATGACGATAGAAAATGAGTATACGCTACCAAAAGGTCTGAGAATTTTGACAACCACGCACCTGCTTGTCAGCCTTGAGGTTACTCACGTAGAAATCCGATGTTGCATCTCAATATTTGGTATCAGCTCCAGTGGGTGTGATGAGAACTCGGCTTTTTATTAGTAGAGGTCTAGGGGATCGTTTGAATTTTACTCTGTGTATTCACACTAAGGCTGTCTCTTATATAATCGTAGAAAGAAGTTTAGTCTGCTTTATCGTTAGAACTCATTCTTGTTCGAGTGTCGTATTTCACTTCATTGGACTGCAGTCTACAAAATGATAGGAGACATGGCTATGCGTGCTCTATTTTTTAGGTTTCATTCTTGGATTCACTGGAGATATTATTAGTGTGGAGATAGATCAATCTGTTCTTATAAAAGAGGACTCTAGTGTCTCTTAAGTATCGACAAAAGCCCGGAAATCTGGTGTGCTGTGAGCCATGGGGCAATCATTGTGGTTTCAGGCTTCTACACGATCTACTCATTTCAGTATTTGTATAAGAAGCTCACTTCGATGGCTGGGCTTTCCTTGGGGTGGAAAATATGTTTGATGTGATAAACAATGAAAATTGACAACAGTGTTGAGATGCAGCGGAGAAATTGATAGTGATTGGTCTATGACGACGGTTCTGAAGTTTAGTAATGATAATGAGAGCTTCATCCGTTATTTTTTTGATGTGAATTATATCCCGTACAGAGATCACATATGAGTGGATAACTTCTGGAAGGATGGATGAGAGTCAAAATCTTGTAGATCCGCATTTCCCTTTTTGCTAAAATACAGATGTAGAAACAATAAGCGGAGAAACTGAATCTAGTACATATAATCCATGGCAATACGACATCAAGCAACTCTCTAAATTTATACACAGTGTATTGTGAGCGTAGGTCCTGCATGGGTGCAGAGTAGTATGAGATGACATGCGTGGATTCTAGCATCGGTATCTATGCATTTCAACTCACTCTAGCCAAACTTCCTTTCATTCTGTCTACCAAACTTCACGTGCATAGCTTACACATCTCAAGCTACATAAGCCCTCAATCCTACTATTTACCAAAATCTGCATACACAGTATCAACTGGACTAGAGAGAATCGTCATGTATCGTGAAACTATTGTTGAAGGCTGATTCCACAAAGTACATACATGCAATCCTGATGAAAATCCACTTACCTACCAAGTGAAAATGAACGAGTGGTAAGTTTCAACAGCGACAGATACGAATTAATCTACATTGTATACTCAATTACAGACCAATGGCAACGGTATATCAATTATCCGCGAGAAAATCACAAAGCCACTGGCTTGCATCGTCTTTCTCTCTCTGGGGTATCTACAGGTAGGGAGATGGAGCACTTCCAGTCAGATATTTCGTTCTCCTAGGGGGAGTTGTGATGATAAGTTGTCTGAAGTTGTAGTTACATTTTCGAAGGCTTGGGCTGGATTCGGGGTTGAAGTAGCTTAGAACATGCCGTTGATTATACACTTTATAGAAACATCATTTTCACGTTTTATGCTTAAGCATGTTATCGCACTGCGTCAGATCCATGCGTGTAAAGGTATTGATTGATCTACAAATGAGTCAATTTTCATCGGGCACTACTATTTAAGAGAATCCTGAAAGTAACAGGCACTCCCAGTTTTGTCTTAGTCGCACCGGGATTGCATTAAATAAATTTAATTTTCGCCCATATCAAATTCCGTTCCTCGCCAGAAACTGAATTCATTCTTCTGTCTAATTTCCTCATCTAGTTTTAAATCATCGCACACATATATACACTGACATTTCTGTCTCTTAATGTTAGAATTACACTCTGCTGTCAACTTCCCTATGGACATAATCACAACGCGTGTTTCGCCGGTCAAATTTGCTGTGAATAATTCATCTCCAAAATTTATACACGAAATTTCCTTCTTCCGGTTCTTGCCCTCGAGCAATAGTTCATTCCAAATTGGAAGTTTTGATGGCTTTTTTTCTGAATGATAACCTCTTTTATACCATCACTTGACAGTTGAACCTCACTTTTATGGCATGATTTCACAATTAATTCTTCCTCCTTTCCATAAGCAGCCCGACTTGATATTTTTTTGGACTCCTAGTACAAAATACTACTCAAAATCTTTAGTTCCACATCAATATTCGGCGGTTACTTCCTGTTGGTTTCGGATGTTTGTATCCTCTGTAGGCTTGAGTAAATGGTGTGATTAAAGAAACCAGATTTGAAAAAGATTGAAATTTAACCATTTTTAAAAGAAAATATTCTTGGGGGGGCTTTCCCTTTTACAATCAGCCTTCTAAAGTTCCTCAGGGCTGTAAACTCTCTTTCTCAACTATCAAACAATCATACTACACGCAGTAGAATTGACTTCGGACAGTATTAGAGGGAGATGAGTGTATCTTTTTGAGTTAGTATATTGCGACATAATTCTACAGGTTCCCTATATCCAGGAGAAATTCCTCCATGACAAGTCCAAATCCAAATCCAACGATGAATTATGAAACGAAATGACAGCGTGACTACGACAAGATGCGCCGCGGTGACCGTGTTTGATAGACTACTAGATGAAAACTCCCGACTTTCTATACTAATCCTTTGTATAATGATCCATCCGGACTTCAATTGGAATATAAATCCCAATTCTGGTATTGGAACCGCAAGAATCTAGTCTCAACCATGCCGGGTGGTCGGCGCCCGTTTATGACATGTGATGAGGAAATGCGTCAAAGGGGACTAAACTTCTATATAGTAAAGAACATAAATTCATCAAACCTTAAGGCTCAGATGAATTCTCAGAAACATCCCAATTCATGCCTACCGCTCGTTCATATTCAACCTCTGAACTATACTGGCCATCAAAGCGACGCGTGTGTATGCGTGACACGTGGAAAACGCATTACTCAACGACCAATCAACTCACCGAGAAATGATAAAAGCATTATTGGTACTAAGAAATCTGGAGCATTTGATCTGCGAAAAGCATGTGAATGACGAAAATGCCATGCTAAGTAAAAGGTCTGCTCTAAGCGATCCTGATAACATGTGCAATTTTGGCGACTTTTGCAGAGCTTTGAAACTGACATGTAGACTATTTCCCTCTTATCTACTCCTGTCTGTAACTCTAGAGTTACATCAATATACGACGGATGAATAACGGAAATTTCCGTGTGAATGTAGCATTTTATACCAGCTCAATGAGTGAAATAGTTCAGACCTATCCAAGTATGCTTCAATATCACCTCTCGAGTAACTTCAAAATTCTAAATTAACACCTACATAATAAAATCTATTTCTCCTTCCCCTCTACTATTTGGTTCCTTTTCGAAAAGCCAATTCGAGTTTGTTTCGTAGACTATAGTTATTTCCATCATCATCAAAAGAGAAAATGCATTTACATCCCCTATTCCCCGTTATATCTTCCCAGTTCTTCAGTCTCCTCTCGTTCTCTTATTCGACCAACTTTTTAATTGACGAACACTGCTCCGATCCAAAAGCGTAATAGCACAATTCTTCCCAACTTTACCTCCCTCGTTTCAAATTCCACTAGGCGTTGTACGCATAGCTATCCAGTTCAATCAAATACATACAGATTCTGGTCCTACTCCATCCATCTGATTCCAACCCATGATCGAGACATGATGAGATGTCCGAAACCTCTCGAAATATAATAGGATAATATCAAACCATTCAATAGGAGTGGAATAGGGTAGGACAAAAAAATATGATGAACAATCATCATTTCTATCGTTAATCTCTCATCCCCCCCCTCCCACCCCCCTTTTTTTTTAAATCTCCCTTCCCCTCTCTAACCGATCCTATCATTCCCACCCAATCAAAATCCCCAGATAATCGATCACCGATCATCCAACCACCAGGTATACAAATCCCGCCTCCCCTCCCCCCATCAATTAATACAAACGAAATAACAGAATAACAAATCACACAAGAAAAGAACCAGAAACCACATTAAAGCAACTGAGTGCTCCTCCACTACCCAATTTTATTGAAAGATATCTATTCTATATCCCATCTCCAACATTTGTTTTTCTTTCGTCTATGATATAACTAGGATTAATTATGCAAGTTTACACCCTACACAAAATTAACAGATATGAATGCGTCTTCGAACGTTGGTATGATGGTAAATACTATCATTACTGGCTTTCGCATTTATTTCTCTATGATCATCACTTCCTCCAAACCCTTATTTCCCTAAAATCAACTGACACCTAATGTTTAATACTACAAGTGATTTCACTCACTCCCCCTATAAGCCCCAAGGCAATAATTTCTATTACTTACCTCAACCTTGATCCCCCCAAGTCCATTGAATCTCAGACCAGAAATGACTTTTAATATCTTTGAATTCTATAAAGGGTATCATATCGCTCATTATATACCTCCATACTAGGTACACTCAATCATTCTCCTCTCAAGCTTTCGAGGTTGCTTAACGCTATCCAAGCATCTACACCCACATCCACATCTCATCCAAAAGATTTATCCCGCAAGCTAAAATAACCCAAAAGCACATCTACCTATCCACTTTCAATTAAAGCCAGTCCATATCCAGCAATTTTCCTTCAAAGCTTATCGCTAAAGTTATTCGCGGATTCCTACATTCATAAGTTCATCCGATCATTCTTCTCTTATTCCTTGCGGAGGAATAGCGTTTTCAGGGCCCCGTCCCGGGACATTTATTTCTGCCTCTTTCTCCCTTTCCGTTTCTTTTCCCTTTCCTTTATCCACCGCAGGAATTATATCATGTCCGGTTCCCCCAGTCGAAGCATTCCTCGCATGCGTTCTCTGTGTCGCCATCTCAGCAGAACTCGCCGCGTTCCCACCATCTCTACTTCCCAAACTCAATCCCCTCAATCTACCCCCCACAACCCTATCCAAAAATCTTCTTTCCTCCCTTTTCCTCCTCTCCTCTTCCTCTAAAAATCTTCTCTCTTTTTCAGCACTCTCGCTCTTATCTATTGCATCCTCTTCTCTCCTTCTCACCTCCTCCTTATCTAGCATTTTATCTCTCCTCCTCACCACTTTCCCCACTACTTTCTTTGCTCTCTTCCTCGTCTTCACATATGCTTCTAGTCCCACTAATACCGCATACGATCTCGAAATGCTTACTCTTCCCATATCACAACCTTCTCCTTTGAGATTCTTAACAAAAGCGCGAAAATTGGAGACAGGAGGTCTATAATGTCCACTTAATGGACTGAGTTTTGTCAATCTTCCATCTTTGATTTTGATCAACCCAGCTGCACTAATTCGACTTCCGTGAAGAAAAGAAGAATGTTGAAATGCACCAGATTGTTTAATACCAACATAAAGACGAAACGAAGTATCAGCTACAAAAATCCACGTATTCTTCTTGACCGAACCACGAAGCAGTTTATTGAAGATGGTAGATGCGGACATATGGGAAACCTTCTTCATGCCTTGTGCGTTATCATATTCGGGAGATGCGTATTTAGAGGCGCGAGATTCTTCCTGTTGAGCTTCGAGCCTTTGTTCTTGAGTTTGAGATTGTGTATGGATGTGTGTATGTGAATGATGATGAAGAGGAGATTCATCGCTGGAACTTTCACTGTCGAATTCCCCTTCATTATCTGCTTCGCCTCTTAATGGCGTAAAAACAGGCGTATCGTCGTCATTTCTCACGATTCCTTTCATACTATCTCTCCACTCCGTTGTCGTATCAATCCTTTCACCATTCTTAGCCCAACGTAATCTTCCATCTCCATCAATCTTGACCAAGTAATCCAATCTCTCCTCCTTGCTCAAATATCTCACTTGTTCCCTATCCAACCTTTCCCTCGGACAGCCTTGACAATCAATAAACCTTCCCTCTCCATAATCCAACCAATAAAAGAAATTCTCATTCGTATTTGCTTTTTTCCATTCCCCATGATACGTACGAAGGTTCGAACCATACCTATGTTTTAGATCGACCATTTCAAGAAAATATTGCAAGTCCATTATCTTCGCTGCTTTTTGTCTTGCAGCCTTTTCTTCCATTCGACGTTTTCGTCTCGCGGCACGTTCTTCTTCATTTAGATCTCCAGAATCTTCATCGCTTTCTTCATCCGATTCTTCATCTCCACCTGCTCTTCGAGCTATCATGCCAATTTTCTTCCAATTTTCTCGAGCGTGAGAGGTTCGATTCTGTGACGTTGACATTGAACTCCCAATTCCTTCTGTATTTATTGGCGGTTCTCCCTCAACATCAGAACTCCTACTACCTCCGTCGTTCTCTCCACCATCTCTCGCTCTAGGTGTTGTCAAATTTCTATACCTAGCCTCCTTAACAGCTTCCACCCATCGAGTCCCAACATCCAATCTTTTTCCTTCCAGAATCCGACGTTCCCTATGTCCTCTATAATTTCTCTGTATAAGTTCTGCGGCTTTCCTCCTTTCATCTTCACTCAGGTTCGGATCTTCACTTAATCGTTTCGCGATCGCTTCTTTTTCTTTTTCTTCTTGGACATGATTGATTTCTTGAATAACTTCGGGCGGTGGCATGACGAGAGAATTAATATATTCTTGATGGGATTTCGAAGATGCTTTACTAGAAACACTGACGCGGGATTGATGATGTGAATGTTGGGAATTTGATCGACTGTGAGGTAGTCGAGAATTCGATCGATTGTGATTCGGACTTGTAGTCGTTGGGGTTCTATTTGCCGGCGATGTTGTTGTCGTCGTCGTCGTCGCAGATCTCGAAGGGAAAGTAAATTCGCTATTTGTTGTATCCTCAAACTTTATTTTCGAATCGCATTTCTCATGGGTTGTATTTCCATTCATTCCATTGATTCCATTGATCCCATTCACTCCTTCGTACGGCTTATAATTCCCGCCATGCGCATTCACATTCACATTCGCAGTCGGTATATTTTCTCGCACGGAACCCAAACTCCGCCTCGATGTATTTTTATCCAAAGGTTCATCATAGTCAGGGTATGAAGCCGCAACCAATGGAGGGGTCATTTTCATGACGGGAGATCTTGGCGAACCGGGATTTAACAAGAGAAGAATAAGATTCAGAATAAATGGACAATTCTCTTCACCAGTCTGAGAAATGTGAAGACCGGCTTTATTAATTGAGATGGAAGAATGTTCAGTAGGATAAAGTGTCAATGAGTGTGAGTCAAAATGAAGTCAAGGATGAAATATACAAGACAATGGAAATTCTGGAATGTCTCAAGTGGCATTCCATTTGCAGAACCTCGGGAGTTGTTTTCTCTTCGTACCTTGATTTGATGGGAGTTCCAACCTCAGACTTCCTACGAGCAATCCAAGTCTTTCATATCTGCATCTGGTGGGAATATCAGTCCATACCTAGGCATTCACACCAACATTCTAGCCAATACCCACATCGAATGCTTCTCTTTCTCGTTTATATCGTATGTACATCCGTCTTGGATGTCCCGTTGGCGTATCAAGGTTTCTTCACAATGACGTTGAAAGGCTCATTCGTTGCGTAACTTCTTGCTCAGCCTTACAAGTATCCCCGGTCAGAGTTGTGGCTAGCATCTTGGAAATGTAACCTGCATAACCACGTGATACTCTTACTTTTCTATTGATAGACAGTCTCTGTGTGGCGTGGCGCATGCGGTTAACGGCATCTGTTTACATGTCATGTAAAGGCGAAACTGCACCATGATCTTACAACTGTTCCACTTCACTTGTCAAATCGCTTGCCACGTATATCTGTTCACACAGATCTAGCACATCAACAAAAAGCTTCGACGTTGCCAATGCATCACCAGCAATGATATCTTCCTGCTTCCCAACCGCTAAATTGTGTCCATCATGCCGTAGAGCATGTGAGAATCTAGATATCGACTCGAGCCGGGTGATCATTGCAGTTGGGTTAGCTCTATGGCCCAGAAAGCTGAGAGTTAGTAGCCCTTTGCCAATACAATCGGAATCGCTCATTGGACCCGGTGCTCTAGATGAATATCAATCTACCAAACCCCAAAGTGCCATTTCCAAACTCCCATGTCTACTTGGGATTTCAAGCACTTGACTGTATGGATTGAGGCTTGGCAGCTTAGTGATGCCAATGACAATCCATTCTCTAAAAGGATTGAGAAACCCCCATGTTATGTCGAATGCAGTGGTGGGAAATGCACTAGAGACCCCACTACTCCCTTGTCTAGAACCTTTGGAGATACAATTTTGGATATAGGCCTCTGCTGCATCATCTCATGAAGAGCTATACATGAAGTAAACAGCGGAGTTATGCTGGAAAGGTCACCAGTGAGCCCCTTACACATGACGCCTGATAAAATCAAAGTCTCTCTTCCTATAAACGCTTCAGTGATATGCAAGTACCCATGCTGGATGACTGCATGTGGGAAGGGGCATTTAAGACCGCGGACAATATGTGTATGAGTAGTCGTCGAAGTCTTCGTATATACAGTTGTGATTTGAAATGAAAGAAATTGATTCCGAGGACATGCAAGTTTTTGTTCCAGCAATGCAAAGGAAATTTTGATTTTACAGGAGGTTAGTAAAGACAGGATAGTAGTAGTAAATCGTTAATCGATTCAGTCTATCTGTAGCTATTGCTACGCTGACTGTGAAACACAAGATGTGTGTGTCCGCTGTTGGTAGTAAGCCATAGTCCGGTACACACACATCCCCATCAAGAACAGTTCTCCCAGCTCAGCCCAACTCAGAACATTTTTTACTTTAATCAATCCCGCCCTAAAAAATAAAAAAAAAAGAAGAATACACACCATATGGCTTCACCTTACCCAGCAAATCAAGTAAAAATAATAACATGCCCTACATTTTCAACCGAGATCCCAACCCCCCTATCCAGCAAAGTTGCACGCTAGAATCACGTCATTCCTTCTACTCAATGCTCATACAAAGTCTCGTCTCAATCACAGATATGGATTAATGAAAAAAAGAAAAACATACAAATAACTTTTCCATCCCAAGATCGAGCTTCACACAAAAGACCCCCGAATTTCAAACATTCATTGACGCTAAACCAGGTGAGCATAATCACAGGTACATTCACTTCGCCCTAGACCTTAAACCAATCTTCTACCCAGAACACAACCCCTCAAGCTCAGCAAAGATCTCCCATCCTCATCAAAGCCCGACAGATCCACTACTTCAATCACTCAATACCCTCCCTCTTTAAGAACGGCTGTCCACAAAAGTAGACTTGGGTATCGTGATGCTCTCAAGCCTTTTCCACAGGATATCTTACGAATCTATAATATGGTACATCCGAAATACACCTTATGCTAATGCCATCCACATCAACGACGAGAACGCAGAACTCTCCCCACAATCCTCATTTCACCATCGCGTAAGTCCCAATCGATCGACAAAAAACACTAGACGTGTGTTAAATCTGCCCAAAGCCGGTGGATTTCTACAGCGGTTGAAGATAAAGCCTACAAAACAGTAGTCAGTCAGCCAGCCAGCCAGACAAAGATTTCAAACCCTCCAGTTGCCATTGCTAAACCACAAGTTCAATTACCGTCGCAGGACTACGATCGAAAGGCATCAAATCAAGCCAAATTCAAATTCAAATCCAAATCACACTATCACATACATACATACATACATACATACATACATACATACATACATACATACATTTCCCACCCCATCCCATCCCATCCCACCCCAAGACCCAAGGCCCGAATCCCAAAAGCACCATAAACAAGCCAACCAACCAACCATCCATCCATCCATCCATCCACACACCCAACCCAACAAACCCCCAAACTAAATCCCAAATCCGATTCCCGTCAACCACACCCTGACTACACAGAAACAAACCCAGACCCAAACAACTACATACTCCCAATCACCTATCAACAATCACAGATCATCTTCCTCCGACCTCCAACTCCCCAACTCCCCAACTCCCCGGTAGAGAAAGAAGCAGATCTCGCAACTTCATAGATAGATCTACTGAAATTGATCTATCCATCCATCCATCCATCCATCCATCGATGAAACAAACCAACCGCAGAGGGAAATTCTCGCAAGCGAGCGAGCGAGCGAGGGACACGCTATGAATATAGACAGACACCTAGTACGCTACACATGTATTATTATACCAACAGCATCTTGAATCCATCTGCAATCAAAATTTGCTGGGAGAAAAATAAAAGTATTATTAACAAGTTTATATGGACCAAGTACGAAGTCACTAATCACTTCCTTCCTTCCTCTCTCCATCCTCCCATCCATCCGTTCATTCATTCATTTAATCTCTTCGAATCCAATCAAATGAAAATCCACCAATATGCAACCAGAATTTCAAGAAAGTTACTTATTCGCTTCACCCTCAAAGGGTTCGCAACGCCATGCAAATGCTTAATAACCTCTCTTCCTCCATCCATCCCGTACTCTCTTCCTCCCCCCTTCAGAATTTTCGGTATTAAAATATCTATATGCATCCCATCCATACATGAACTCATTCCTTTTTTTCTTTGACCTTAAGTCAAGTCCGAGAGACCCATCTATTCGTTACTCATCATCACCTATCCATCCATCCATCCATTATCTACCCGTACCGACCATACTCACGAGTGATACAAATCTCTACGTGTCCCTAGCTATACCCATGAAATACATACGATCTACCGTCATTTCCATCATTCCAATGGCTTCTCCAGCCCCCACAAGCCCACATACATCAACAATGTACTCTATGCATCTCAACGTCTCAACTCCTCTAATCAACTCTCTTTCCATTTGGTACTCCAATTGGACTCTTCGTCCCACTTCCACTTGGGGTTCTCTTCCCATTAATCTCCAACCCTCTCTTCTCTAACCTCTTCTCCATTTCTTGATTCCTATAAATCTCCTCCAACTTCTGCTCCGGAATTGTCAAACAATTAATTCCCAAGTATTCACATATACTCGTAACCACCAACCAAGCCCATCTAAAGTAAACCACTAAAGCAAAAATGAAGTATGCTCTCAAATACCATAATTCCACTCCTACACTAACAGCTGGTAAACCAAATCGAGGTAGATTACCAAGAATAGCACCACCAACAAGTGGTGTAAGCATGACTGTCCAGTAAGGAAATGGTTGTCTTGTGAGATGTGCCAGAATGATTTTCGTCGTCATTCTTCCAAAGACAAAACTCATTGTGAGACAGAAAAGTACCAAGCGGTTTTCTTCCATAAGTGTTGAATATGGAGAGAAAAGCCAAGCTCCAATACTGAAAGTAAAAACGGCCATAGGAGTCCATTCGAGGAAAACCGGCAAGACAGGCAAGTTATCTCTTCTTCTGGCTTTAATTACGTTTATAACGCAGAAGGGAACATGAATACCGAATAATGAGACAACGAGAATTGGGACCCATAGATCTCTGACGGAATATGAACCAAAGAATTCATGATATCCGAGGAAATAATGGTGACCAACTAAATCCGTTATTCGATGTGTCCAAATCTCGGGTCCATAATAACCACTTAAGATCATAATCGTGCAAGCCAAGATTAATCCCTCAGTTGGTCCATTGAAGATTCCCAAGTATAAAGTATGTGTATGGTATGTTTCCCAGGTTGAAAAGAACATAGGTAAACAAGGGATCAATGCGGTAAAGATTCCAGCTCTGGATGTACCTAGGCCCATAGCAGCTGTTTCGCATAGAGATGCAAGTGTGCAATTGAGAGAATCGATTCCGTGGTCAAAGAGTTCACCAAGACCGCTCGATGTTCCTGTTCTTCGAGCTTGCTTTCCATCTACATTGTCCATTGTTGAATACATCCATAATCCGAAGGCGAAACTGTAATATAACCATGACGGTCCCTATAAATCTAATTAGCTTTTGTATTTTTCCTTGCAGATTCGCAGATGAACGGATAGGTAGAGTTTAAACAATGCAGAAAGAAATGAAAATAGTAGACGTAGAAATAGAGAACTTACAGGTCCCACCAAATCCGGCATGAAAATCTCCAGGCAAATAACATTACTCAGAATGAAAAAGAATCCCAATAATGTGACCATATTTGGTGCCAACCATAATGGTAATAATTCGACGAAGCCATTCCACTATATTGAACACTGTTAGTCTGATTCTGTTTTCTTCTTTATGGGGGCAAGCCCCCAAACCCCCATTGCTCGCTGCGCTCGAGATTATCCTGTATAATTATCTGCAGGGTGATGTATGAGAGAAGAGGAAGGCTTCAATGCCAATATTCCTAATAGCTTTTCACTGCTTTCCGGGCCTATCCGATATATCTGAAACTCCCGTCCTCGAAGCGCTTCAATCGTATATATCTCTTTCGCACTTTATATACAATATACACCAAATCTCTTCTAGGCATGTGCTAAAAGTCCCCTCCGAGCCCCAAGAATGGTAATAAGAAGAAAGGCCACCTACATAATGCTTCAAAATGTAATTCGAAATCAAACTCTTGTCCACACTCGAATATTTGTACGATTTCAAATGCACGAGTGCTTCTTCCGACACGCATTCATGCGCTGCCTCTTCTATTTTGGTGCATGTATGTTAGCTTGTATTCTCATGTTTGAATCTTGTTAATTTTGTGGAGTGAGAGGTCAATCTGCGGAGAAATGCCATTCAATGCCATGCCACACTGTATCCTCTTCTCCTGTCTTCTCCCTCACTTCCGAGTCCCCCTCCATCTCAAACGCAAACCCGACCCTAAATTCAGCAGGAAAAGAAAACCAAGAAGAAAACTACTCACTCCTATTCGGCGCCATACCCAGCCCCATTCCCCTCTCCTTGGGCGTCTTAGGCGTCGTAACCGGCAATGGCAATTCCCCGTCTTCCTCTCGATAACCAATCGCCGACGCCGTGTTCACCGCCAGCAACTTATCAATCTTTTCGTGAATTTTCAATCGTGGTGGGTGGAATGCGCTTCCGACCCTCGCGACCTTGGGGTGAGGTTAAGTGTTATATATGTGGGTTTTTTAGCGGGTAGAGTGGTGAGATGAGATGAGATATCAGGCTGAATGAATGAGCTGCGGAAGAGGCCGACGATATGCGGGAATGGTGTAATGGGTGATGTATTGTGCGATGATGGAATGTGAGCCGTCAATTCGTGGTTAATCGCTGCTCGTCATCGATATTCCCTCGTGTGTTGTGTGAATGATGGTGTCTAGAGTGTGGTCCGCGGGGCGAAGTCGAAATCAATCCAAAAAATCGAGAGAGATGGACCAACAGGAAGAAGAAAAGTAGAAAAAAGTAGAAACCTTCCAGAAACCAAATTAAAATCAAATCTTCACAAGCCAAAAAGTTGGGAAGCTAGCTAGCTACTTACCAGGGACTTTATTTCTTTCGTTCCAAGGGGGAAACGAAGAGAGGAGAGACTAACCCAACAGATCTACCACATCAAAATTTGAAAGTTGTCGGTCGGTCGGGGTCAGGGGCTCGAAGCTTCAGGACAGAACTGGACAGGAATATTCCAAAGCTTCTACTCTCTAAAGGGAAGTTCTTCTAGAAGATTCATTCACTCCAATGCCAATTGACCCGGGATACAAATGAATTCCACGTCAGCTCGTTTCTTTCTTCTTTCTTCTTTCTTCTGGTGCCCTTCTACCGCTGCCCCCTTCTCTTAGCAAATCAATCGCTTAGGACATGTCAAGCGGGAAATCCATGTGCAGCGGTAAAGACGTAGACAGTGATTCCACTTCATTCATCTCCATATTATACAACACATATACACACATATATACATACACACACACATACACACACACATACATACACACACACATACACACACACATACACACACACATACACACACACATACATACACACACACACACATATAATATACAACATCTACTTACCAAGTAACCAATCCATGCCATGCCTCCTCTACACTCTACACTCTACACTCTACACTCTACACTAGCTACAAGACAATACACATATACATGCACACACATACGTACGACACTTACGAGGCCTTTCTTCAGACTCCCTCGTCAATCTAGATGGAAAATATATATATATATATATATCCAACTTGTAATACCTGGAGAATACCTACCTACCTACTTACCTCCATCTACTATTGATTGACATCCTTAGTCACTCACCTACTCACTCACTCACCTACAATATATACCATCCCACCCATTCCCTTCCCTTCCCATCCAACCCAATACAAATACATAACTACCTACTACCTACTACCTACTACCTATCTAAACAACACTCAAGAATTCTCTTTCTCTTTCTCTTGCCCTTCCCTTCCCTCCCCTTCCTCTTTTCTCTTTCACATGTCAATTCCATCATCCAGCCCACTCACCAACATACCCACCCACTCCTCATACCCACCCATCACCAGAACCATACCCATACCCATACCCATACCAATCCACCCACCTATCCAACCACACCACCAGCACCACCAGCACAACCACCACCACCACCAAGAACAGAATAGGGGCACGGCACGGCTCCAAAAGTCCAACCTCCAACCTCCAACCTCCAACCTCCAACCTCCAACCTCCAACCTCCCGCACCAACCCGATCGACCGCCGTTTTCCATCCCAATGATCCCATCTTCCTCCCTCCCTCCCTCTCCTCGATACGGTCCCCTCCCCCAAGTAAACCCAGCAGCCAATCAGACGATTCAATTCCCAGATCCAAAAATCCAGGACCATTTATTCACCCATTCACTACCCATCCATTCATCCATATTACTACCCACCCATGAATAATAAATAGACAAGTTAAAATGAAATAAGTGACTGCGTATAGTCAAGTTACCTACTCTTAGAGAACTAGCCATCACAAAGAATAATAAATCAATATCTATTAAGAAGTTAACTATGCATCTTCTTTTTCTTCCTCTCGGCTCATTTACACGCTACAAAATTCATACATCACGTAACATTCATTCAATCATGGATGGATGGATGGATGGATGGATGGATAATATAACTAACACAACACGACAAAACAAAACAAAACAAAACTAAGTGCATTTATTCCATCTACATTACATTACACTACACTACACTTTCCTACCTACTCTACACAGTTTCAAATTAAGTCGGAATAGATTGCATCAAGATTACCAAATCAGCACATCTCAACAATCCCAAAATCGAGTCATGGTCATCATGGTCGTGGAACAATAAGTATGCTTAAAAACTTTTGCTTCTATTTCGTAGCCAGAAGTATAGCTCTTGTGAATCTCAATCTAAAGAGATCTAGATCCTTCCTTCCTTCTCTTCTTCATTCCTTTTTCAAAACAATCCCCTTCATTACCATATTAATCCCACCCGAGCTCAGCTACCACACTTAAGCAACTAATCTAGCGCCAGCTCTCTCCATTGAGCTCATCCATGTTTGTATCCAGGATGTCCGACATTGTAATATGTATGTGCAAGAAGCAGAAACCAACTCGACGCTCCCAATCCTCCAGCGCAGGAAAGAGAAGGAAGCCCAAAACAAAACGCGCACGAAATGATCGCTAAAGGTTCAAAAACTCCCCGAGGTACCAAAATTCGAGAAGGTGTCGTTGTGCAATGAAGGTCACCCATGACAATATCATATATCATACGATACAAAATGATATGGCATGATATGAAGCCACACCTCACAAACGACACAAACCGACCCATTAATCCATCTCACCATCACCATCTCCGTGCATTAAAGAAGCGGTCAATTTACATTACCAAAGCAAACCCCGCAAAGAGACCGGTAAAGACCACCGCCAAACCATATGACTTTCCGAAATCCACAGTCATCTGAGCACCACTCTTAGGAGTAGATGTTGAAGATGATCCACCCAATCCTGTATATGCAACGGCGTTGGTGCTGGAAGCTCCTGCGGTGCCAGTTGAGCTTTGAGTGGTACTAGAGGTGGTATTGACACGGGTTGGGTTTTGGGCTCCGCATGGATGATCATCTCGGCACGCTGCTTGACAAGTATTTACTCCGCTGCAGTTATTGACGCAATTGGTGGCGTATTGGGTACAGATGAAGTATGGGAGGGTTAAGGAGTATTCGGATGCGTTTGGAGAGAGACCATTGCCGCAAATGCATGCATAGTCAAGGGTTTCCTAATTTCGAGTCAGTCGGATTGGCTTTCGGGGGTTGGGGAAGGGAAGAGCAGTGGTGGGAAGATATATGTGTATATATACTTACAGGGTCACAAGTGTTGGTAGTAGTGCTGGAGCTACCGACGCCATTTTGCAAGCAGAGCGATGGACATGTTTGTGTTTGTGATTGACACCAAGTTTCTAAGAATGTGGAGTTAGGATATTTCTAGATTGCAGAGCCCGAAAATTGGAGGAAAACTTACTACGAGTAGCCAAGTCGACACTTGCTGGATCGATGGTATATTGAGCAGTGGCAAAGCTAACAAGAGCTGTCGCAGCGAAAGTGGTGGAGAGACGCATTTTGAAGCACGAGTGTTTGATGGCGAGTGAAGCTGAGGTGGCAGATTGATATTGCAGTGGAAGCTTTTCGCGTTTGACAATTGTATTTTCGAAGAAACTATTCATGAACATCACAGGTCAGCCTTTCCTCTCTCTCTCTCTCAAGATCGATCTTCAGGAAATGAGACGTTGCTCAAGTGTAAAAGTGGCGGCGGGAGTGTTTTCGTTTGCCCGATTGGAATGTAACGAGGAATCAATGAATGTTTACTTGCCCTGCAGAGACTTGGATGCGAGGTATGTATGGTATGTGCGAAGACGGTTGAACGAACGAATTCTTGCTATTCAATATTACCAGAGCAGAAGCAGAAGCAGAAGCCAAAAGCGAAAGTGGTTTCGAGAGGAGGGTGGAATGCAATAAAAAGGAGTACGGGCGATGGATGGAAGAAGGAGAGGGGGGAGAAGGAGGAGAAGAAAGAGGAGAAGATCAGTGTTTAATAAAAATGCATTCAATATCAAAATTGGCCGAGTGGTGCTCGCTCCTCATCTGGATCTGGTGAGCCCATTCATCCTCAATCCCAATCCCAATCCCAACCCCAACCCCAACCGCAACTCACCCAAAAGCGCCTCCTTCTGCACCGAGATGGAGCTAGGATGGAATACCCCGTAGTGGGAATTTAAGCTTGACTTGGGTTAGCGGAGGTTAGTTTCTTGCATTGGCATCTATGAAATGCATGAATTTGGATCTATTTTGGGAATTTCGGTGAAGTATTGTGAATACTGTAAAGTCCTGCGAATACTGTGAATACTGTGAATACTGTGAATACTGTGAATACTGTGAATACTGTGAATACTGTGAATACTGTGAATACTGTGAATACTGTGAATACTGTGAATACTGTGAATACTGTGAATACTGTGAATACTGTGAATACTGTGAATACTGTGAATACTGTGAATACTGTGAATACTGTGAATACTGTGAATACTGTGAATACTGTGAATACTGTGAAATACCGTGAAATACCGTGAAATACTGTGAATGCCGTGAAATACTGTGAATACCGTGAAATGCTGTAAAATAAAACGAATACTGTACATCCTCACAAATCCCAATACACATCCTCGGCGCCATCAAGACATGTCTTCGTTATGAGCGTGCATTCATCAGCGGTATGGAGGATGCAGGTAACGGGATCGGGATTAGTGCCGATAGCTCCCCCCTAGCCGGTCAAGGTTGGTTACGATGTGATGCAGATGGGTGGATGCACAACTTTTCTTTCTTTCCGCAGCTGTCGAGCAATGGCTGCTATGTGAAGAAGGGCAGTTTGTGATGGATGGGTGGGTGAGTGGGTGGGTAGGTGACTTTTACCTGGGATCGGATCTTGCTAGGTATATTACTGTACCGGTAACTTTATATACGCATATACGCATATACGCATATTCATATATTCATATATTCATATATGCACCAAATACCAAGAGAGAGCAGAGATGCTGGGTGAGGTTTATATGTGTACGTGTGTATGTGTATATATGTATGTGTATATATATATATGTATGTGTATATACACACACACACATACTCTTCGTATCGACTAGACTAGACTAAAACCACAAACCTGTGCATGAGCGAGATATTAGGTAGCTATGGCCATTGAGATGATTTGCCTCTCTTGATCACATCTCATGGGATTCTCATCACTTCTTTCTCATCCTCTTTCCCCTCTCCCCCATTCTTCAGCACGCAGACAGACAGCAAATCGTAAGCGCTTTATTCGTTGGTTTGTTCGTGTACATAGGTAGATGGAACGGTGTCTATGGAATATCTGTGTGTATACTCATCCTACCTTGACTACCTCGACCTCGACCTCGACCTCGACCTCGACCTAGACTTATGAGACTTAGACAGGCCTGGGTATCAAATGACCACGTGCCTAGGTATTTGTTGATCTGCATTCAATATAATATGACACCAAACGGACGATCTGTTGAATCCGTTCGCTCTCCCCCTCCGCCTTTGTAAAATCACTCCTTTCTTTTTACATACATGCACACATCCATACTTGCTTACGGATTTACTCTTCAACCAGTCATCTTCCTTCACTCCCTCCATCGCATCGGACTTCCTCCAGCCACCCTTCCTGCCCTTTATCCTTTCTCCCGAGCTTCCGCTACTGTACGACCAAAGTATCCAGTTAGTTGATCATGATGTTGTCCGCATAACATCCTTGTCCTGCATCGTTCTTCGCCCGTACTTCGTAACGTCTCAAGAATGGATCCCGACTAAGAGTCGTACGTTGTAGTATCCAATCGCTCAGCGCGGCTACACACAGACGCTACATTCATCCCTCAAGCTTCTCCTCACTTGGAACTCGGAACTCTGTCTGGGTACTCTGTGCAGGATCTGTCAGGCCAGACAACCCATCTGGTGTGGTGTTGTGATATGTTATGAATGTTCAAGGCGGACGGACGGACTGGCTGACGGACCGTTTGGTTCAGCAAAGTAACGGCTAGGTCAGATGTCTCAGGTGGATTGTCTTCTTCTTGTTTTATCGTTCATGATGTGGTGTTGATGTTGTTCGTATGTTTCGTATTCATCGTATGCGTATTTATAGATAAGAAGATTGTATAGCTATCCACATCGTATCTGAAGAGTATCCGATGTGAAGGTATCACCCCTCCATTCACCTACCCCTTCATCAACATCCTCTCGCCGCAAATCAACAAGATATATCTAAACTGTTGACTATTGACTGTTGACTGACCTGTCTCGCCCAGTCCTCTCAAAGAACACAGCGGCAATAGACTTCCTGCTTTACTTCGTGGTCTCTGTTTCTACAAAATTTAAAGTTGGGTTGGGGAAACAAGGATAGGATGCAGCCGTAAAATGATCATCTCTCGGCTCCTTTCACTAAGAACACTGCCAGGAAACCTCTAGTATATTTTTAACCTGATTCTCAAAGTCAACATCATTCTTTGTCCACTTTGACCACTCGTATTGTTAAATCTTTGCTTCTGCCACAGTGACACACGCATAAGTAAAGCGGGAACGCACAGAGTGGCCCAGCCATTTCGATATTGATGGATGGAGCCCATTACTCCTCCTCACTCTAGCAGCGGCAATGCATTAAATAATCCTAATGCTAATTCTAATACCTCGCCAACCTCCTCTGCCAAACCTGCGAATCAAATCATCATCAACACATCTCCTCCGGCCGCACCAAACTCAGATCCAGATGAGAACGAATCTCCCATAGCCTCTCCAGCTATCGCCTCGCCCAGTTCGACAATCTCCCCTCCTTACTGGCAACAATCGCACACACGCTCCATTTCCCACATCTCGATAGATTCGATTCATCCAAGCGGGATAACTCTGCAGGATAATACCGCAGATGGAGATGAGGACGACGCAAATCTCAATGGGAGGGGGAAAAATGAAGCTTGTTGGGCGAGGAGTGTAGTGATTGAAGATTATGTCGTTGTGAACGGGAGTGGAATTGGTGGGATAGGAGGCATCGCGGGGAAGGGACTGGGGATTGGAGGGGGCATTGGGGCATTTGTGGTTTGGAATGTGAAGGTTGATACTTTGGAGGTATGTGTGCTTTCTCTCCTTTTCTTATCTCGATATCATTTTTGGTTCACCTCGGAGCATGGTGATGTATACTAATAGAGATATGGAAACAGGGAACCCCAATAATAATCCGCAAACGCTACAGCGAATTTGCAGATCTACGATCGAAACTTCTTCGCACATTCCCTAATTCGGCGGGGACAATACCAGAGCTGCCGAGGAAAAGTGTTATATCGAAGTTTCGTCCAAAGTTTTTGGAAAATAGGAGGAGTGGTTTACAATACTTTCTTAAGTGAGTGGTATCTCTTGTCTATTTTAACCATGGGGAGAATGCGTGAAGGGGGAGAGGATGGGATTATATAGGGAAGAGATTGAGAGGTACATGAGCTCAACCGGCTAACAATGAGAAACTATAGTTGTATATTACTCAATCCCGAATTTACGAGTTCGCCTGTACTGAAGGAATTCCTATTTTCTTGAGGCGTCCTGAAATAGGAGTCGACTAACAAGGACGATACAAAACAACGTTTTCATCTCACGTTGAGAGAGGGAGAGGGAGAGGGAGAGGGGCGTTTAGCTTGATTTGGATATACGTAATCAGCCTGTTTGGCTAGTGATATGAATTGGATATCACATATGAGCGATGAAGTTGTAGCTGTACATTCTTTTCTTCAGTACATACATACCTATTTAGTTTTTAGTTATCTAATGAAATGGAGGACGTTGATACCCAGTTTTGCGTGGGGAAGATGGGGCGGCCCATATAAAGGGGAGTTTGCTATGAAGCGTCGAGGATAGTATGCCTCTCTGCATTTCACAATATCTGTGATGATTGTAGAGAACAAAGGATGTAGTTCGGTTTCCCACTATGATCCGTCCATAATGGAAGTCATTGTGCATCCGTTGGAGGTAGAGTCTCGAGTAGCTGATATCAACGCTCAATGCTCATCTTGTAAAATATTCATTGGCATCTGAAATCTCGTCCATTGCATACTTGTCTGTGGAGATTCACATCTAGATCTGTAGTGTAGGTCTGGGTAGACTTCCCTTTTTTTTCTCTCTTGTTTTTGGTGCATTGGTGGGATTTAGATATGGTGTGGTATGGTATGGTATGGTATGGATGGCATAGATGGTATAGATGGTTGCTATTCTACGCAGAAAGATCTCTGTAGATATGTGTGTGTGCATCTCTACAGATATCGTAATTCCATCTCTAATCATCTGTTGAATCATCATAGAGGGTAACTATCTAACTATCTAACTATCTAACTATCTAACTATCTAACTATCTAACTATCTAACTATCTAACTATCTAACTATCTAACTATCTAACTATCTAACTATCTAACTATCTAACTATCTAACTATCTAACTATCTAACTATCTAACTATCTAACTACCTAACTGCCTATCTAATTACTCCCGTCTTAACTCGACTCGAGTCTTGGCTTTGAGGAAGGAGAAAAGTATGAATGGATGGATGAGTAGATGAGTAGATGAGATATCTATTATATATGTAACTACCTACCATCTAATATAATTATAATCTAAAGCTCCTGCACGATAAACTAACTAGTGGAAGTATAAGTAAATATTTATATATGTACTAATTATAGACTCTCTCTCTCTTTATCTATCTAATCTTATCTCATCTCATCTGATCTCATCTCAGAAAATTACTCATCTACCTACCATGCATGCTACCCCACATTCCATATCAACGTCACCTCACGTCACGTCATCTCGGCTCGGATTGACTTTGGTGCGCAGAATTAAACTACCTATTCAACGATTAGTTACTCTCTTCTGTATATAGAGTGTCCCTCCCTCTTTTCCTCTCTTCCTCTCCTCCCTCTACATCTCGATTGACAGAATTCACACTTCATATTCACAATACGCAATACGCCCATCCATACTAATCCCCCAACTCGACAGACAAAGATAAGTAAGACAAGGAGAAAGGAAAGGAAAGGAAAAGACAAGACAAGACAAGAAAAGAAATCATGGCTCTCCCACCCAAATTCGCAGGTCAGAGATTTGTGGCTGCGACCGAGGGAATCTCGACCCAGGCTTTGCATTCGTTGGAGTTGTATTTGGATTTTGTTTGTCCGGTGAGTGGGTTTTACGTTTTCTCTTTTTTGATCTTTTTTGAGGGGGAAGGAGTTGGTTTGTTTTTGAGTGGGGGTGAAGGGGCAAGGAGAGGGGGGGAGGGGAGATGGATCCGTTGGGTTTGGGATCGAGGTTGATGTTGATGTTGATATTTTGCATCATTTTTACGAGTGGATTGGAGCTGGGTTTGGTTACATTGACCGAAGACGAATTGTGCTGATGCTTTCAACCATCTACTTCGTGTTTTTTTTTTCGGCTTTCCAAAGGCTCGTTTCGTTTCTTGCACTATCCATTCGTTCTATATCTACCTATGGATATCATGGCTTCTATGGGGCTGTCTTCTCAGTTGTGCTTGGAATGGCTTGTGGGCAGTCGATTTGCCCAGTGGTGAGCCACTTGAGTTGGTCGTGGTCCTGAATTAGGGAGAAGGGAAATGGAAGATGGAAGGGGATTCAAATCGAGATGTTTTAGGTCATCGCTGTGGATGAAGTTCTACTCATTGATCACTCTTATATCAGATTTCTCTTTTACACTCCATCTGTTTTCCTATTCTCCACCTTTTCTCTCCATGACCTTCTACTTTAATGCTTGTCTCACACCAAAATCCGAATTCCAAACTAACTCTTCTCCTCACTATAGTTCTCGGCCAAAATGTTCAACACTGTCTATACTTCTGTAATTCCCTTGATCAAACAAAAATATTCATCAAAAGTCCAAATTATCTTTCGTCAACAAATTCAACCATGGCATCCAAGTAGTACTTTAGTTCACGAAGCCGGTGTCGCTGGTATGCTTTCTCTTTTTACCTCTCCCAAATCCACCTTTCCATAACTAATCCATTCCATCTAGTCCTAGCCCTCTCACCCCAAAGCTTCTATCCTTTCTCTGCCTCTCTCTTCAAACAACAAAAGGATTTCTTCGACACAAACGTCGTTAATGAAACACGTAATGCAACATACAAACGTCTCGCGAAGATAGGAGGAGAAGTAGGAATCGATGAGGATAAAATGTACGACCTCCTTAAGATTGATGATAAGCCAGGTCCAGATGGAAGTATGAATTCCGGAAATGGGGTTACGAATCAACTTAAGGTGTTGGTTAAGATGAACAGATTGGTAGGGATTCACGTTACACCCACGGTTGTTGTGAGTATTTCTTTCTTTTTTTTTTGGCTGTTTTCTTGAAGTGGGGGATGGCTTTGTGATTAGAGAACGGGGAAGAGAGGGATGTTAGACAAAATATACTGATTTGATTTTAGTTTGATGGAGTTGTGGAAAATTCAATCAGCAGCTCCTTCACTGCTGATCAATGGGAAGAATGGTTGGACAAGAATGTCGCATAAGAAAATCAATACGATTTCTCCGACAGTCGAGCGTATCCCACAGCTCGGATTCGGATACTGACTGGAGTTATGGAAATTGCGGGGTAACCGAAATTGAGATAGTGCATGGCCGAGACTAGCTCAAATTCTTGGAGGCTCACGGATAATATCTTGATCTTTCTTGCTAAGAAGTAATCCAAAATCTTGTTGTTACCTTTCGCTTCTTGTGATTTCATTATATGACAGAGGTCAAATTACAGGTAGTTAATGGTAATAGTGATTCCTGGTGACTGCACGATAGCTAGCGAGAAATTGCTAACAATGAGAAACCCCTTTCTTGTCACCTACCCTATGAATTTATCATTGAAAATACATCTATTGCCGAACTTTTGTGATCTTACGAGTGTTTTTGTTAAAATTGGTGATTTGTGTATCCATATTTACATATTTACATATGTGTGTGTGTGTGTATCTCAGCCGGATGGAATGGAATGTTATGGTATGGTATGGTACAAATATCTCATCTCGCAGTACGTATTGTGTAATTATATGTATCATTAGCAAATTATATATCTATTTGCCTATATCAGATTGGTAGTTTGATAAAATACGTTTATGTATGTGTATATATATATGTATATGTCGGGCTTTATCTAGAAAGGCGAGGTTGTGCTCGGAGGTATATATACATGCATGTATATATATGTTTGTTTGTGTGTAGAGATACGCATGGCCGTGCCCATAACATATATACGTAGTCACTCGTGGAGTCCAGGGCAGTCTGAGGTTCCCTAAGATTGAGAATTGAGTATTGAGTATTCGGGAAAGTATGAAGGGAAATTTATACACGGTGTGGGAGATACTGCGATTTGGTGTGGGATGGATGGGTGGTGGTGTATGCGAAGGAGATCGGAGAGGAAGGGGGGAGGAAGACGTAGTTGGAATTTTTGAGGGTAAGCTTGGTAGAATGAGCAGATAGTATGGGCAGATAGTGAAATGGGACGGAGGGAAGGGGGGTCTTTTTTGGTAAGATGTCGGATGTGTGGAATTCGAGAGGGTGTACTTATACTGCACGAGCGTACACTCTGCCAATATAGTCACATAGATATGATTCCAGAATTAGACGGTACCGCCAGATATCTAGATTTGTGTGTATTATATTTTGGGTCTGAGATGTGATGGAATATATACTTCTCACTTTAAATTCTGGAATAGATTCTTCAATATGTCGAGTGGGAGTGGGCGGTAGAGACACAAAATGTAAGCTTACATCTATCTCCATATTCCTGCAGTGTGCTGCGGACAGATACTACGCATTCTTGTCATGTGGATATGCTGCAGCTCACTGGAGATTGTAGTCTTGGGTTTCCTAGGTTTCTTGGGATTTTTAGTAGGAATTTGTGAGGGAGACCTCTTGTAGATCTATCTTTCAATGATCTATCATACTACATTACCGGTTTCCCAAACTCCGGCGGGGTCTCGGTGATAGTATGTAGCACTTCCTCCAACGCGATGCTCTGTAAAGTGGAAAAAGGCAATCCCGAACAATTTCTGAGCATTCGGCTTCGATGATTGAGATGTGAACTTTCATGTGTCAAATCAATCCTCGATTTCTGACACAACAAATCAAATCAAGTCAAATCAAATCCAGAAATACGATGAACACCCGAGAAATTCGCTATATACATATATAATATAATGGAAATGGAAATACCATCCACTCGGATACTCACCACTTGAAAAGCGACGATAGCACGAGAAATCATCGCCTCATTCGAGGCTTATTTTTGAGGTCGTTCGTCTCATGATTACCCTGGATTTTCATGCAGTTTTGAAATAAGGCCGGGGCCTGTTTGATTATTCTGCGGTATGGTATAAATTACACCAGGTGAAGAAAATGGGAACGGTAAATTGATGCAAGCTTGGAATTTGGGGAGATGGGGGGATGCTTGATATGTGATATATGATAATGATAGTTGGCATATTTGCATGATGAGTTATACTGCATGGCTAGAGTAGATGAGATGAATAGAACCGGCTATTCCAAGAAGAAAGGGACTTGCAAATTATTGTATACGTGAATGCGAGGAGGAATAGTTGTTGATTTAATCTGCTGAGTTTGTGAGCTTATAGCCATATTAAGGTATGATTCTAAAGTCATACGCGTTGTTGGTGGTTGTTGGTAGTTTATTTCAACTCCCATTATGAAAACGTGGCAAGGTAGTATTTTGGGAATTCAGCATCAACCAGATCAGGAAATTCGTATTTTGGTACACACGATGATTGGAGAGTTAATTAATCATTATTCTTTAATCAGATTCGCTTACAATACTTATCTATACTGTACATACAAGCTTAATTTAGTCTTGATCTTCATTGCTAGATTGCTTTCGAGATTGCTTCAAATCTTATCCACCCCTTCATCAAATTTCGCTTCTTTTCTCCAGTAATTCGTGGTCAAGAAGAAAGATGTGAAAGCAAAGTCATGCTAAAGATCCACAACTTTTCAGGCAAGATCCCTTTCGTGTTTCATGTTCGTGATACTTTTTTTCCTATGCGTCTTCAATTTCAAGTAGAGCGCGCTTAACGTTGTACCAAAAAGCTCGTAATCAAATCCTCCTGGGAGACAAAAATACTTTATTTTCATTGTATGCCGCGAAATCTGGGTGCTCGGTTTCATAACTTTCTGGAATTTCTTTAACCGCCATGCCTTTCTTCAAGTCGGCGACCAGATTTGGCTCGGATCTTTCATGGGATCCATGTTGATTTTCATGTCCATTCAAGGGATTATGGGGGGTTCAACCTACCATGTTGAATCTTTTGGGGAAGACGGAAAATAAATCTGACGGGGCCAGGTATATGAGACCCATATAATAAATCCTTCACGTACAATCCCTGGGTTGGTTTGTACTCACGTTTTGTTGACTCCTTCAGCTGTTCCTACACTCAGCTCTTCCTTGGGATTTGGTTGGCAATTTTTTCTCGTGCTCTTCATTCATTCTCTTGCTTTTGACAATCCTTTACGTCCATAGTCTAAGAACCGTTTGATTTTCAAATCTTTTCTTGAGTTGGTAAATTCGGAAGCTGGTTTATCGGATCAAATCTTTCGAGACCTTTTCACGTTGTGTCCTGTTAGATATCCACCTCTTGGTTAATCTCGATCTGTGCCACGCTCATATCATCCTTACTTCCCGTCACTAACTTTTTTGAATTCTTCCTCCCAATACTATTGGCACATCGCTACATTCTTTATACAAATAATGCCTTCACGAATATCAAGAGGAAAACAATTTTTATTGTTTTGTTCATTTTCTTTACCTTTATTAGTATCAGCTGCAACGACAGATACACCAACAAAATGTTACGTTATAAATGGACAACATAATGCCAATGCAGGATATAGATGTGATAATTCAACAACAGGTCATAGCTCCTGTTGCGCAGCTGGTGCTATATGTTTTTCAAATGGTGTTTGTCAACAAGCAAATGGAAATGTTCAAGACTACTTGAGAGTTGGATGTACAGATCCTACATGGAAAGATCCAGCTTGTTTAAATCAGTGTACTAGTTGTGAGTTCCTCGGATCACCTTGGTGAGCTGCAAATACTGACCAATCCTCAGATGCTAGAAGTTCAACTGCTGGTATAAGATTTTGTAATGGAGCTATAACATCAACAACAGAATAGTATGCTCTACCAATCAAACAAGTTTGGATTATCCGATACTGACCCAAGGAAGTTGCTGTGATACTGGCGCCTATGGTGTAGGGAGTTTCGCCTGTTGCGATAATGACACAGATATATTTAACATCTCGCCCGTAGCCAAACTTCTCGCTCAAGTTCCCCTCGACTACACCTCATCGTCTTCATCATCCTCGTCATCTACATCTTCTACATCTTCCGCAACCACTTCATCGGTATCAACAACCACCACATCCAGTTCAACCACAGCAGCAACCTCCGATTCGGCCGCCTCCCAAACATCCACTGCTTCTGTCCCCTCCTCAACCTCATCATCTTCCTCTTCTAATCACGCTGTCGCCATCGGCGCCGGGATCGCTATTCCCTGTGGTATTCTTGCTATCGCTGCTCTTGGGTGGCTTTTATGGAGAAAAAGACGTGCGTCAAAGCAACAGGCTAATCAACTCCCTAATAATGAAGCGGGAGCTCCCGGTCAAGGATATCAGCCTACAGAAGGAGCTTATATGCAAAACCAACATGGAATGGCTGGACATGGAGAATATGGTCCGAGTGAAATTGGAACCGGGTACCCAAGAGGAAATTTGGGAGAGGCGGGGGGGATCGGGATGGCGGATAAGAAGGGTTATTATGCACCACAGCCGAGCGAGATGGAACAGCCGAGAGCGGTGCATGAGATGGATGGGGGACATTTCAGGAGGTAATGATATGACGGAGTGGAATTAAGGTTTAAGGTCAAAGTTTAGGTTTTGGGTTTAGGAAGGTTGAGATTAATTCAGGGGCGGCATGGGCGGGGTACGTTCTAAGGGCAAACAATTCGACTCGACGCTGAAACCTGGAGGGAGCTGTGATGAAAATGAAGCGAATCGAATTCACAGGTCGTCATTGTTCGACCAGGCACGTGTACTTTGCAATCAAATATCACTCGAGAAAAAGAGGCACCCAGTCTCACCAGACGGATACGTCAAGCTCGGAATTCCGACACACTCGCACGTTTGTACATATTTTAGCGCGCTTCTTGTTGTTTTACGATTTTAGGCGATGCGCTAAGCGGCATTATACCTTTTTGCAGCGGCTTTTATGATGGGAAAGAAAGAAGGATTTATGATTATTTATTGTTGTAACTTTATTTGTATTCATGGGGATGATGGATTGGTAAATAAGAATTTAATTGTTACATTGTTACTTTGAGGAAGATATTTTTGGTCAGTGATGACCTATCTGTCTGATTTGGTGTTTGGAGGTTTTCTAGGTGGGGATATCGGGCGAATGGATGGTAGTTTATTATAGGGGGCTAGGGGAGATGAAAACGGAGTGAATATCTAGGTGAGTAGATTCTTAGGGGTTGAAGTGGGAAGTATAAATTGATACTGAATCTTGTACAAATTTTTCTCCATGTTATGTTTTGAGAATTTCTCAGAAGGAAGTCAAGGTTCCGATCAGAGTTCGTCCCAGACTGTACGCTGGAATATGGTAATCAAGGATAGTTTCCCTTTCCACGAGGGACAGAGCTGAATCTGAACTCCGGAGTAGAATTCTAGTTGTTTTAAGAGAAGTGTTGGTATTTATTCAGATTATTGTACTGCTGCCATTCTTATTTCCGTTGCTTTGGGGGTTTGCAGAGGGTTTTCTTGTCAATATGGCAGCGTTATTGTTACTTATTCGTTATTGCAGTATTCGCTTATCTCATACTCTTATTATCCTGCTTTATCTCGATCAAACTCGTCTGATTCGATTGGAAATATTTCATCCTCGGTTGAGAGAGGAAGATATACTTGCGAGATGTTTCTTGATTCTTGGATACATGGGTGGAGACATTAGATCCAAATTCTGGGCTGTAATTATGATATGTTGTTCGTCGGTCGAGGAGATGGGGTCAGTGAGTGCGTTGGGGGAGGATATAAACTCATCATCTCTCGTAATTATCTAGGCAAATACGAATTCCCAACGCCATCTCGTATCCGCAGGGGGTGGGGTGACCGGAGAGAAAATTGCAATGTACTATCTATCTAAACGGAAAATTAGAGTAATGAAGTTCAAAGAGGTAACATCTAGAGTATTAGGTAATGCTTTCAGTTTTCTTTGCGTTTTGTTGTTAGACGATGATTAAACTTGTTGAATTTCGATCTTGCTTCTCTGTCGTTGACTGTAAGCACTGCCGTTGAATTTTCAAGTAAAAAGATTTTATTACATTAACATCTTTCCAGGAGTATTTCATGGAACTAGATCTACAGAACTAGCAAGTGAACTCTTAATTTGTTCATTTTCAAATTGTGAAACTATAATGCTAAATTTCAGACCCTTGAAGGGATTCTCATTTACCTATTGTTGTGATTTATAACGCGTATGAAAATGGATGTGAAGTATATATATGTAGCTCGACGGGTGAATAATAAGACAGACTCTTGATAGATAGAGTTACTTGACATCAATCGCAGAGTTCAAAACATTACATCGGCTGCGTTGTGAGCAAATGCATCGGCTTGTATATTTCTCAGTATAGAATTCAGCTTTCTTGTATACTTACACAAGGGCGTAGAATATACACGACCCGTGATTGATATACGAAATGGTGGAAACAGGGTAGGGTGTAAAAACGTGACCACTAGCGGCGGAGTTTTGTAGATACTTTGATAGGGTCAGGTGAGTGTCTATTTTTCAGAATATATAATATAATGATGGTAAGGAAATGAGTGTGCTAAATTGAAGAGCCAATGGGCAACAGCTATTACTATGTGAAAGATTGTCGCCGAACAAAAGGTAAGGTTTATCGATATAGAGTATGATGGAATCAAGATACGAGTTAAATAGTTACTCGCATTGTGGCAAGCAAGGTGTGACCAGCGCACTATGGTCTGATTGTGGAAGTTCTGAAGGGACACAGGGAGAAGTTATCTGATTATAATGTAATAAGATGTATAATAGCTCTACACCATATTCAATAATACATCATTCTTGAGTATATAAGAAGGAAGATGCTCGGAGAAATGATAGACTAACATATGAAGATTGAACACTGAATTTGAAACAGGAGGTGAAGAGGTAGTAAGAAATATTAATATCCGCTAAGTAATCAAAGCAGAAGAGCTAAGTCTTTCAAAACTAGTATAGGAAGACGAGTTCACAAAAACATGCAACTAGAATGGCAGTCATGAACGAACATTTGTGGATGGATTGATAATGTAATTAGAAGCTTCAGTGACAGCAATGGGTATCATGATCGAAGAGACCACAAAAATCATAAATCTATCAACTTCATGTCACAGACTAACGATCTAACCATCGAAGCCCAGTAACAATAGAAAAAAACCTAAAGTCTTCCATTTTTTCGTTGCATTCACTTTTGCTGTCTTTCTGTCTCTATAGCTTCATAGACAATGAACCTCTAGCTATAATGAACTTTCAGTATTTATACACACAGAATATTTAGCATAGGCTAGGGTAAAAGCAGCCATTACCCTATATTCTCCTCGTATACATAAGCTGATTAATTCCACATACAACACCGTTGTTCTCGATAGTATAACATCCCACAAAATATTCACCCGAACATATAAAGCGCCCAGACTCTCTCAATACTATACTTTAGGTGAATTTCTCCGGCACCTGGTAAACCCGAGGCTGGTGTGGCATCTCGATGCAAAAATAAATAATGAGCACCAAGCTCAGAGCTTGATGATGAGTTTTTAGGCTAAAATTTGAATATTTTTTTAGTATCGCCAGTCTAGATTGTTGATTTGTATGTTATTCAAGTAGCATGGCGATGATGACCTTTCGACGACGAGAATCGGGCTCGCACCGTGACATGACGGCCACAGAAACCCTTTAAATCTTCTGACGTTCTCACTGACTCTCGAGCCAAGTTCTACAACTTTCTCATTAAAGATTTCAGAACTGAAAAATCAGTAGAATGATATCTATCCCCTTTTAAATTGTTCTTTTATGTTCACATCTCGGAGAATCTTAGCAATACCAACCCCACTCCCCCTTTCTGTGCGTTTTTGTTTAATACGTCATGATATGCTGATTCGCAACTCTGTCTAAACTTCTTTCTCCGAAAAGATTGAAATTCATGGTGTGTATTAAATACTCCGCGTGCAAATAAAAAAAAACATAAAGAAGCCGACAGAGTGTTCCAGGCGCTCATGGGATTCAAGGATGGTGGAGTTGTCAGAACGAAATCTCTGCTCAATACATATAATGTAATTAAGGAGGCAAAGTCAAATCGAACAGATGGAGATGCTATTGATGAGGTGAATACTCGTGGAATGAATAGGAAAAGCAAGATTAAAACTTGTGACAGCGGCAAGAAGTATGACGACAACAAAAGTGTACGTATATATTATATTGGTAAAGAGAACTCCCTCACAGCAACAAAAAATATGAAATTCATAAATTAAATAAACCTGACTGTAATATTCCACTTCTCTCCATATTCGTTGAAGCATTTTAACCTCGACAGATCAAATACCATAAGTAGGTAGACATGATCAGATCTATCCACCCAGAGACAGAAGTTATGCAAGAATGAGAATATACCTAAAAATCCAGAAGACTTAGAGCAAGGATTTTACATACCTCGACAACAAAAAATCGCTCTATCAAGGTTTGCCATTTTGCAACCCTCACTACCATCCCCCTTTGATGCTCACCTTCTTTCTACGCATCTTTAAATGCCACAAGTTTCTCGTCTCCATATTCTCATCTTTTACACATGAGACTACCCCACTTCTAACCAATCCTAATTTTGCTTCGTTGACGAGACGGAGAGATAATGTAGAGTTCAAGTCGAGAGAATAAACGCGGTTACTTCCTCACTTCTTAGGAGATGCGCAGAATTAAGATGCGGTAAAATGGTAGGAACAAGTAGAAACGTGACAAGTAATATAAAAGTAATAAAAGTAACAAGTCATCAAGAAACTAACCGGCCAATTCTCCTAAACAACAAAATCAACTCGCATCCACCTCGCTCCTATATAGATTGACCTTATACAACTCATCTGCCGATCCCCAAAAGAACGGTTTTTACAGGAGTGGGAAAAGAGTTGCACTATGCTAGAAAAGGTAAACTCTAGAAGATCTTTTATACCCCTCTCGGCTAACCAGTATGTCTAAGAACTCCTTCTTCAATCACTCTGCTTCTTCTTCCCCTTACCGACCCCTTTCTAAGCTAAAACAAACGCATACTCTAAATGCCAGTCCCATACAGCAGAGCAGCACCGAATATGGACTCCATCCCTGTTCGTAAAACAAGCAAAAAACAAAAGAGAAAGAGCTACTACAACAATAGAGCGCAAAAGACAAAATACAAATTTCAAGCCCGGGAGACGATTAATTATAGCATCAATCAGTCCCTCTATCACTCACACCTACCTATCCCCAGCTCATTCAACAAACTCGCAGTAAAAAAAAAAACTCTATCACATGCATCGCAATACAGCAACCCTCCTACTCCCACCTAGTCTCTCGCCTACCATCTCACCATATCACCATCAAAAAAAAAGCAAGTACTACACCCCCACAACTCACGATGGATCCCCACCACACCTGTTATCTACAAGTTATATTCTCTCCCATCCCAATCCAACCCAATATTTTCTCCCCGTTTCAAGCTCCAAGAGAATTTTGTTTTCATACCGTAATACAATATGGCATGGTCCTCAAACTCTCATCCCCATCCCCATTCCCATCCCCTCCCGTCCCGTCCCAGTCTCCATCGCAATTTCCATAATCTCCAGCACGATTCGTCTTTACACCCCAGTGTAAAATCAAAAAAGATCAAATATTTACTAAAAAGTTCTTAAATAGTAGTGCCTGCAATAGCACCAGCAGCCTTACTCAACGGCCTAGGATAAGGGTGTGAGAAGCCATCTCCATGTTTACCTCGCTTCGGGGATGGCATGGCATTTCTTTTCACAGACGGACAGACACGAAAGTAATTAGAATCGGCAATGATGAACTGCACTGAATAAAAGCATAAACGTCTATAGAATCATCGATTGTTGCTCATCCTATCTCCATCGTATCTTATTTCATCCCTTAACCTAACAACCACTCAAGAAACTTTTATACCCTACTACTCATATGTACTGTACAAAGGTCCCCTCTATCACCTATGACTTTTCGACACCATTAAAACATATCTCCCCTCCATCCTCCAAAACCCATTTTAATCAAAAAAATTCCTTCGAGGAAGCTCGCTTATAAAAGTCTCCACTCCTGTCCTGTACTGAAAAAATAGACGATATATCCATTTCCTTCATACCTTTTCACATCTCTCCCCAGCAAAGATTAGTCAATTGACCTGCCTCAAACGCCGCATCGCACTTCTCGCACCCATCATTAAGGTTCAAATCAATCGACTGTATATGTATGAACGTTTTACTCCCAGCCAGTCCCAAAATGCCATTTGCAATGCCAGGGAAGAAAAAAGCCAAGTAAAGGTACATTAGAAGCGAGTATCTTACTCGTAGGTAAGAGAGATACAAAACAAAGGAAACAATAAAATAAATCTAATGAGAGTGACCATCATGGTCTGAATGGTCATGTTGAGGCTCTACCGCCTGTGTCGAACAGCATCCCTTTCCCTTGCAATTATCGATACATTCGAGTAAGCATGAGTCGTCATCCTCCATCCCACATTTGGTCTGAACCTGACCATCCAATCCGACTGAACCATTAAAAATATGGTCATGATCTTTATCAAGGCAAAATTCTGGTTGAAGAGTTGCGCTGTGGATACCATGGCCGTGTAAGCATTCTCGAATCTCCTTGGCTAACTGCATGTATTTCTCTCCGCCATCTTCCCCTATTGGGAAGGCAACTTGTATATGCATAGATGCAACAAGTTGGGAGTCGCTGAGTTGCCAAATGTGGACATGATGACAACCCTTCACAGCGTCAAAGTTCTCGATGTCTTCTTTGATAAGTGCGACGTCAATCGAATCTGGTGTAGCTTGTAGTAAAATTTGAGCGGTAGCCTTGGTTAACGGAATGCAAGATCGAAGAATAATGATGGTAATGAAAAGTGATACAGCAGGATCAGCATATAAACGGCCAGGCCAGTTAGTCAACCAGATAATCAAGGCAGTGACAATAACTCCAACATTTCCGAGAGCATCACCAATAACGTGAAGGATCATAGCATTCATTCCCATATCATCATGATTGTGACCATGGCCACCAGACTTCTTCTTGGACTTGTTGTTGTGATTATGCGCCGCATGCTTAGATTGACGACTCGAACGATGTTCATGGTGGCCTTCGTCGTTGTGATCATGGCTATGAGCATGAGTATCTGCGTGATGGTCGTGATCATGCGAAAGGAGAGGACTATTTTCGGTTGGTGCTGGTCCAGAATGGGCATGGGTATCGTCATCTGGGTCACTGGAATCCTCGCTTTCGATTCCATCCAATTGTGTCTTGCTTGCAGCGATGATATCTTGTCGAAAGCTTGCGGGGTGAATGCTTAGGTTGTCCAAACTAGAGAATTGAGACTTGCTCGTTCGTCTTCGATGAGAGTGTTGCTTGGAACTTCTGCTAGGCGATCTAGTCATGATACTGCTGCTATCGCGAGCTGTCGAGGCATCTTCATCGGGCTTGGTAAATTGTACTTGTCGTTTGGCGGTAGCTTTTGCTACAACAGCTTCGGGGAAAACTTCGCCTGCATTTCCACTTTCTTCGTCGACCTCATCCCTATACGTTCCGTAGTTGCTTTCATGAGCATGACTGTGACTGTGACTGTGCGCATGTCCTTCTTCCGCATCGGCGATTTCATCATGAGAATGTCCATCTCCTGGGCCATGAGAATGGCCATGGCCACCCAATACGAAGAATCCAGCCAAATTCGATGCCAATCCCAACGATCCAACAATAAGTATAAGTTTTGGTTCACTAATCTCAGGTGGATCGAAGAAACGTCCGACAGCTTCGAGAACAATCGAGACGCAAAGCGCAATAAGGAATACGGCGTTGAAAAAGGCACCTAAGATTTCTGCTCTTAAAAACTAAACATGTTGTTAACTTCCAGCCTTGGTAATGGTAATGTAGCTATCCGTTCGGCAAAGGTTGGTGTATATTGTGCGACGACTTACTCCAAAAGAATATTTGTCCGTGGTATTTCTTCGCGCAGCTTTCACAGCCCAGAGTCCGACTGCGAGAGAGATGATATCGTTCAACTATGTAAATGTTAGTGTCAATACACTTCTGACCGTTTCCCAAACTACTCACCATGTGAAAGGCATCTGCCATCAATGCCAATGATCCCACCCATAAACCAACACCCAATTCTACGATGAAAAATACAGCATCGATCAATAGCATGACCAGAATGCGTGTTGACTTTGACCACGCCATCTTTGAAGGATTTCAAGAGTGCGAACTCTTTCTCTCTGTCTGTGTGTCTGTCGGTCTCTTTACCAGTATGTCGTTGTGAAAAGAAACGACGGGAGAAAAGAGTGGGCGAATTTATCGAAGTATTTGTAATCGATCGTACAGCGTAGAGCGAGTATAGACAGGAATGAAAAGTGGCGTGGTACCCGATGATCTAGAGATGACGCCTCTCTCTCTCTCTCTTTCTCCGATTTCTTCAATGTCCTGTGGTTGTGGTTGTATTTGTGTCCCGCGATTATGTTGTGATTTCTTGCTTGCCTGCGATTTCGGATCTTTACCAAGCCGTTATCAAATATCGAATACCAAAATGATTGTTTGAGGATCGTGCAAGGTAAAAAAAGGGTAAGGGATGATTACGCAATTTATCTAATGCGTATCTAATGCGTATCTAATGCGTATCTAATGCGTGTTTCGTGCCCAACAGAGCGGTTATTGCTGATCAACGAGGGACCAGGACTGTATCTTGATTGTGATAATTATTCATTCGGTACTCGTCCTGCAGCTGCAATGAATTAAGAAGAAAAAGGGGGAAATACTAGGACGGGATGGTAATGGCGTGAATGAAAAGAGTAAGGAAAGCAATAAAACTAGCGCCCCCCGAGTCTAGAGAGATGAGATTGGAGCCGAAGAAAATTTGAGAGAGAAGTCGGAAAATTCAGCAGAGACAGAGCTAGAAAAAGTATAATTGATCATAGATCATACAATAGAATACCAGCTACATACCTACATACCTACATACCTACATACCTCGAGCATGCTTTGGTGGAGGGTGGCTTGGTGGGTAGGTGCGAGGTGCAAAGAGATCGCCGCCAAGATAAGAGGCCACAGAGAAGATCATTGGATGGCAGCAAATGGCAGCAGCAGCAACAACAACAACAACAGCTGTGGGTGCGAGATTCATGTGATGACATGTCACGTGATACTACATTCTGTGCAATCGCGGGTCTGGAATGATTGTGGTGGTCGTCCTGGTGGAGGAGGTGGTGACGACGGTTGTTGGCGATTCATCGTTTCGGTTTCCATAGCTGCAGGTTAGAACATGTCCCGTAAGAACATCAGTGGATTGCTCAAGCACCGAGCAAAACAATTTGGTTGAGCCGAAGAGATATCAGTCAGCCAGGTGAAAACGCATGACAACAATCACAGAATATTACGCAAAGAATCCGCAGCGTCTCCAAAGCAATTCAAGAGTCATGCACTTTTACTTGCTGGTCAAGTGGGTTTAATGAATCTGTGAGTCAAGCTGCTGCGAGGGCTGTCATATCAGTCAGGGAATGGGTATCTATTCTGTATCATGGTTCGCTACTTCTTCCCTTGTCCCTGTATGAACATCATTACAAAAGGCACGCCGTGCCGAAAACGCTGCTCATCCGGGCACAGGTATTCTCATCGCATCCTTCGGGCATGTCATAAATGTTCCGCAGCTGGTGCTATCTTGCTACATATGCAGATTGAAATTATCCATCAATAGTTTGCCATGTGAAATCGCATCAACTTTACGGTCATCGAACTACCGCTGTTCGGCAGTTAGTGCCTAAGAACGAAATCAACCGTACTTCTCTCCCCTCAATATAGTTCAAGCACGTGCAACAGCGGGATGTTCTTGGCTGTTAATATATACCTCCCCGATTCCCCCGATAAACCGAAGTCAGATGGGCAGACTTATAATCATTTGCTCCAAGGAAATATTAGTCCGGAGAGTCCGAAGTAGAGGTCATTTGTCCATCACATTTCGATTCTTGAAAGGTCAGCTAATGAATACCGCTATTTAATCAGACTTCAGATGTTCTTTTATGACATCCACAGCAATCAAAAGCACAAGGAACGTTAGAAAAATCTGAGGCTAGTCAGTAAAACTCGCTCAATGACAATACTGTTGAAGCCTACTCACAAGGAAGAATCCAACCCCGATGAGAATGACTTCAAATCCTCCCGAAAGAGCTTTACCTCTCACAATGGCATTTTGATGTCTCCAGCTCCTGATACTTCCCACCAATAAAGTTGTTATTGCAGCACCTTGACATATGCAAGCCAGGGGTTTGCCAAGTACGAAGAACCCTATGAGTGGGTTTGGTGTGGGGGAATGCTGCAATCGGCTGGGTAAATATCAATACAATGATCGCGGTATGATTAAGCTCCATAGAAACATACAATAGCTGTGCAATTGATACGCCTAACATTGACAAGGCCAGTGAAGTCCTGAGATATGCTAAGAAAGTGCGTTCGAGAGCTGTTAGAATTAGCCAATAAGTTCGTATACGAAACGCTGAACGGGAAACATGTCGAGCAAACGATTCTTTCTATGCTGAAGCAAGAACTACTGGGTAGAAACAATACAGAATGCCAAGGCTCAATAAAAGATTCTGACAGAAAACTTAATGTACGGAGTACTGGAAGAAGATGGATGAAATAAAGTCCCAGCTAATAGAAGTCTTTCGGCCCTGAACGCCGGATTCCACAATAGGTAATATACCTTGTCATGGGTAGACGGTCTGAACCAGATCGAGAAAACGGATAAAAGGATACATACCGAGATGATCTCTACATGCAACATGGTCAACGGTTACACTGATTTGGTGTCTCCAAAACTTTGAGACATTAAAAGCCAATTGACCAAAAAATCCATTGGGTGCTGTACTACCAGGACCCGATGCATGAGTAGATGAGGCGTGTGTATAATTCTGCCTAATGTGTTCCAATTCTGAGAGTTCAGTAGATTCCCATTGATCTCTTTCTCGTGAGGGTGATTCGAGTGGGTCTTCGGGTTCTCCAATAGATTGATGGTGGTTTGATGTTTCAGCCATTATACTCGGAAGGCGCAAATGCAAGATGGTGTGCAGATGCTAGAACAGTTTATGGTAGGTGGGTTTCACGAACTGTAAAGATCTTGCATGGGGAATAGATAGATGGACAGATTTGAAGCAGAAAGCTTCAGATACGAAAGTAGGATTGTAGGTAGTTGATATTGTACCTGAGTATTACTGCTAGTTGTAAGTGAGTAAGTGACCTTGAAGCTGAGAAACAAAGCAGGCTTTTATCAGTCCTGTCTTTCTGATGAGAGTACAAGTGTCACTTGGGTTGAAGTTTGAGGTGTAAAAGAGTATGTAAAGGCACGCTTTAAGATAACAATTGATAATGCCATCGCGGTGAGAGAGACTTGTTTCTGATTATTTGATGCGGACGAATCTCCTTGTAGTTCGAGCAGGTAATGATAATGATAGTGGATCTCCACTGCGGCGCTAATTGATAGGAACAGTCACATGATCTGCCGCTCAGTGCTCCTCAAGCTTATCCATAACTGGTTAGTCCAAAGCGTCTGCCCGAGTATCCTCTTTACATTGTTGTTGATGCAACTTCCCACGCTCTCACTACCTCGACGTCGACATCTAGAATTCCGACAGCAAAGCTACCATGACATTGAGATCTACACAGAAATTATCCGTCGTAAGTATCAATACATTTCCGAGTGGTCAATATAGGTTTCGGATCCGTATCTACACATCCCCAAATCTACGATCGTGCTTATGGCACAAACGAAAGCTCATTGGAGGCGAATCCGGCCCGCATGTCCGCTCTACAGATGCAGACACGTCTCAACAGAGTATTCATCACCATGGGCTTTCAATGCAGTCTTATGGGAGATTTCGAAGAAGGACGTGACAATACCACCTAGATGAATACACTACATTACCTAGGCGAGATCTCTGCATATTGCCTCCTGATATTCATTTCAAGCTGAAATTTTGGCGAGGATGGGTAGCATTTGCTGGAGTTGATAGAACTTCTTTACTTTTTCCTTTCTCCACTAGGATTTCCTGCATTCTGCCAGTATGGCAAGGCAATTTCCGTTAGTGTCTCTCACAAAAACCATTGGAGCAGCTCGTCTTACCTTCCTAACCTGTAAGAAAATCGCTGAGTCGGTCCGCTCATACCGTTGTTGCCATTGGATTGACAATTGCTTCTTGCCCAAGACTGAGCAAAATTATCATTGATCTGATAGAAGCTTATTTTCACAAGGACCAGTCGCACCAACAATCCCTTGCAAGATGTGCAGGGTTGTAAGGATGGCACCAGCCTGTAGCGAACCTTACTTATACCAAATGCATATTAAATTCTATTTCAGCCATTTTCATGCATGGGACAAGTGTATCCATGCCTTTATTCGTAACATTTTATAACGTCTTATCTAATTCCCTGTGCGGCGCATGGGAAAGTCATCCGCAGAGCATCGGTTATGAGGAATATTAATTGAAACCAGCTGATCGGGTGTCGGTCTCTGGAAAGATTGATACCGAGTTGATGTGCAATGTAGGTTGCTTCTCGCGCGCTACTCTAGCGTCGAGCTCTATAAGACATCTCTTGATTCCTTTCCATCAAGCCATCTTAACTCTTCTTTGATATCCGGAGAATCCATTGTTCATTAGACACGCGGCACAATCCCTCTGCCTCGCCGCACGCTAGTATCAATCAATTCTTCATCCATTCGTTGATATCTAAGAGCACTTTCTTATACAATCATCCATTTTAATAAATCCCCTTCAATCGTTTAACTGAAACGCCAAAATGTCAGAATCACCAGACAGTCAGATCTCTGATCCTATATTTGACAGGTTCGAAGAAGGGTCGGACATCCTCTCGAGTAGGGATACAATTGCAACACCAAACTCCGAAATGACCCCTCCCGAAAGTCCTGTGGAAAAGCACGCTATACTTGATCCTCGAACTAAATCTCGTCAGTTGGCCGCGTCCTTGTCGCTCGAAGAGCAGGTAAAGTTCCTTTGTTTTGTTAACTACACCCTACTAATGAACTTTTCAGGTCTCTCTACTAGTGGCTGCAGATTTCTGGAGATCAAAATCAATACCTTCCAAAGGCGTACCAGCATTCAAGACATCCGATGGCCCAAATGGTATATATTCTTGTTCTCATAAGCATTCATTGTCCCCCACGTTCGTCCGTACAACACAAAATATCTTCATGCTTTCATCTCACATTAGTATTAACACCAACTATAGGTGCTCGTGGAGCCATTTTCAAGGCTGGAACAAAGGTTTGCTCGATTTACCTCCACCAAGAGTAATTCTCTAACATATTCAGGCCGCATTATTTCCATGCGGTATTTCACTAGCAGCGACATGGAATACCGATCTTATTCATGAAGTCGGACAACACCTCGCAGATGAAACGAAAGCTCGATCTGCTCAGGTTTTATTGGCACCGACAGTCTGTTTACATCGCGGTCCATTAGGGGGAAGAAATTTCGAGTCTTTCTCAGAAGATCCTTACCTGACGGGAAAACTCGCCATCGCTTACATCAAGGGGTTGCAGGAGAAGGGTATTGCTGCAACAATAAAACGTAAAACCATTTCTCTCTATGGCTTCGTCACGTGCATTTGGCTAATTGTCTACACAGATTTCGTTGCCAATGAACAAGAGACATTCAGATTAACCATTGATTCTGTTGTGCAAGAAAGGCCTCTACGAGAATTATATTTACGACCTTTCGAGATGGCCATTCGGGAAGCTAATCCTTGGGCTGTCATGTCTTCCTATAATCTGATCAATGGTGTTCATGCAGATTGTAATTTCCACACGCTGAGGGAAATCTTAAGGGAAGAGTGGAGCTATGATGGGTAATATTATCTCCAACCTTTTATGGCACACAAGTTTACTTACAAAATTTAGTTTGGTCATGTCCGATTGGGGTGGAACGAACTCAATTGTGGAGTCCATCGAAGCAGGTTGCGACATAGAAATGCCAGTCTCAACAAAATGGCGTGGCGCAAAGGCGATCGAAGCAGTCAAAAATGGTGAACTAAGCAGAGAGGCCGTTGAGAAGGCCGCTGCAAACGTACTATATCTCGTTGAACGAACAAAGGGATCAGATATGACACCCGAAGCCCCTGAAGCTGAGGACGATAGAGAAGAAACTAGAAACTTGATTCGCCGGGCGGGGGTAGAAGGATTAACCCTACTCAAAAACAAAAATAATATCCTACCAATCAAATCCTCTCAAACAAAAGTTGCCGTCATAGGACCAAATGCCAATCGCGCAATTGCAGGAGGTGGAGGTAGTGCTAGTTTAAATCCTTACTACAACACCATACCCCTCGATAGCATCAAAGCAATCCCTGGAATAGATGTCACTTACGCCTTGGGTTGCCACACCTACAAATGGCTTCCTCTAGCAGCAGACTACTGTACCACTTCCACCGGCGCACAAGGCGTAACTCTCGAATTTCACATTGGCGATAAATTTGAAGGAGCTCCTCGAATAATTCAACACCGCACCAACACAGATCTCTTCCTCTGGGATTCGGTTCCAGAAGAGGTAAATCCAATCTGGTCCGTCCGCGCAAAAACCATACTGACACCTACTACCACGGGCTTGCACACCCTCTCCTTCTCAAGTGTTGGTCCTGGAAGACTTCTTGTAAATGGGGATGTCAAAGTCGATTTGTGGAATTGGACGGATCTGGGGGAAGCTATGTTCTCGGGATCAAAAGACATTCTCTTTGATATCTTTCTCGAAGCCAATGTTCCGGTGCAATTGGTCGCTGAAACAACAAATGAAATTCGGCCATTGTCCAAACAAGCACAAGTCAACCAAACCCATGCAACCGGCGGTTGTCGTATTGGTTACAAAGAGGCGGATGCTGAGAATTATTTGCAAAAGGCTATTGATGCGGCAAAGTCCTCCGATGTAGCAATTGTAATCGTAGGGTTAGATGCGGAGTGGGAAAGTGAGGGTTATGATCGTCAAACTATGGATTTACCGAGTGATGGAAGTCAGGATCGATTAATTGATGCAATTGTGGACGCGAACCCAAACACAATTGTGGTTAATCAATCTGGAAGTCCTGTGACGATGCCTTGGGCAAAGAAGGTTCCAGCAATCCTGCAAGCGTGGTACCAGGGGCAAGAAGCTGGAAATGCGTTGGCTGATGTCCTTTTCGGATTCGAAAACCCTAGTGGAAAACTACCTGTAAGTTTTATATCCGCTCGATACGTTGCATCTTTCTTTTTTTTATGAGTTCCTTTCCACATAACCAAAACTTCATCTAATCATTCCCCTGTATAGACAACCTTCCCAGTCCGCCTGTCAGATAACCCAACCTACCACACCTGGCCAGGCGAAAACCTCCGTTCTCTCTATGGCGAAGGTCTCTACATCGGTTATCGCCATTACGATCATCTGTCCCTCCCCCCTCTCTTCCCTTTCGGTCACGGTCTCTCTTACACTACATTTTCTTATTCCGCTCCTACTCTCTCCTCCCAAACATTCTCTTCCTCAAATCAAGACAGAATCACCTTAAGTCTCAACATCAAAAATACAGGATCTAGAAAAGGAAAGGAAATAGTACAACTTTATATCCACGATGTGAAGAGCAGCCTAGTTCGACCGGAAAAGGAACTGAAGGGGTTCGCGAAGGTAGAGCTTGAGGCTGGAGAAGAAAAAAGCGTTGATATTGTAATTGACAAATACGCATTGGGATACTGGGATGAATCGTTGAGAAATGGGAAAGGGCTGTGGATTGCTGAGGAGGGCGAGTTTGAGGCTTGGGTTGGCGCTAGTGCAGAAGATATCAGGTATGTGGAACTTTTTTTTTGGCTTGTGTTCTTATTTGTAGTATTTCGGGGTGCGTGTGCTAATGATTTTCTAACTATTTGTAGACAAAAGACCTCGTTTGAAGTCAAGGAGTCTTTTACTTGGATTTTCTAATTGGATCGGATCGGATGGGGAGATATACGAGGGAAACGTGACAGAAGAGAGAGGAAGGAAAGAAGAATCCAATCGATAGTAGAATATCTACAAATGGTAGAATGGCAGAAGGATAAGAACTTGGAAGAGAGCAAATATGGAAGAAGATTGGAAAGGGAGTTTTTTCCATAGTTTATTCCCCGGTTTTATGCATGCAATAGCGCATAATTACAGATTCAATCGGCTTTTTTTTCAAACACAATGCAATTAATTACTAGCACTGTGAGACTATCTCCGGATTACTGTGTTGAGTTCATTTCTCTATTTGCTTGCTTGCTTTCTTGCACTATCCACCTTCTTATTCATACTCGTGTCTCACAATTAACAGATTATATTTCATACAATAAGTATCCACAAGCATAGGTACACAGAAATTCATTTATCTTTCCTCGGTCGAATGAATACATATAACCCAAAAAATTAAAATGTGAAAGCTTCAATAAATTGCTTGCTAGCTTGTGCTACTAGCACTACGTACTACCACTGCCGTATTTCTGAATATTGTCCTTCATTATCTCCAACAGAGCCGGCTGGCGGTCGAACTCGGGGGGGGATTCTCCTTCGACGATTCTCACCATTTCTTCCGTAACTCTCAATTTTTCTCCTTGCTTTTTAAATAATAAAATGAGAGCTCGTATCGCGAATGGCGTTGCACTTATGACCATCTTCACTATCTCTTCTGTGACCTCCATATCTGCCCCTCGCTTCTCAAATAACTGCATCATTATATCATCCTTGAGTTTGTCCTCAAAAAGCCGCATCATTCTCTCCTTCCTATGTCGCTTTATCGTTGTGTCGTCATGCGATTCTAATTTCGGACGTGAAACATTAAAAATATAGCGTCGGTTTTTTGATACTGCTTTGATAACATCTGGTGTAATATTGACATCTGCTCCTCCCGTTTCAAGTAATACTCTGATAATTTCTCTCCCCGGATATTTGCTCCCCACTGCCGCAATCATGATTTCCTCCGTAATAACTATATTCACTCCTGAATCTGTGAACTGTTTGATAATACTTGCTCCATGAGGTTCATTAATTGCTGCAATCATGATTTTCTCTGTAATAACCATATCCACTCCTGAATTTGTGAACTGTTTGATAATACTTGCTCCATGAAGTTCATTAATTGCTGCAATCATGATTTTCTCTGTAATAACCATATCCACTCCTGAATTTGTGAACTGTTTGATAATATTTGCTCCATGACGTTCATTCATTGCTGCAATCACGATTTCCTCTGTGATGACCATACTCGCCCCTCGCATTTCAAGTAATGCTTTGACTATTCCAGGAACTCCATCATGGCTCTGCGTACTACATACAGTGATTATGATTTCCTCTGTAATAACTTTATTCGCTCCTGATTTTGCGAATTGTTCGATAATATTTGCTCCATGAGATGGATTCTTTGTTGCTGTAATCACGATTTCCTCTGTAATAAGTATATTCGCTTCTGATTTTGCGAATAACTGTTTGATAATATTTGCTCCACAACCTTCATTCCCTACTGCTGCAATCATGACTTCCTCTGTAATAACTACACTCGCCCCTTGTTTTGCGAATAACTGTCTGATAATCTCTTCTCCATGGTAAATATTCCCTACTGCTGCGATCATGATTTCCTCTGTAATAGCCATATATGCCCCTTGTTTTTGTAGTATTAGCTCTATAACCACAGTGATATCCGGATAATGCAGTCGCGCTAAAATTGTCAACAATTTGTTAACAATAAACATATCTGCGCCTCTTCCATCGAGCAGCAATTCGCGTGTGTACTGCACATCAGCCCCGCGATTCTGTATCAATGACTTCATTGCAATCAGACCAAAATTCTTGGCGATGAAATGTATCATATCTTCTGTAATCTCGCTGTCTATTCCTCTTTCTTCCAACAGGATGAGAATCCTTCCATCGCCTCTTTCGGGTCTGAATATGGCCTTCACTAATTTTTCCGTCACTGAAACGCTATCCCTTCCAAGGCCGAGCAAAAGTTTGAGCATTCTTCCATCGAGATACTCTACTACTAGTATCATGATCTTTTCTTCAATTCGACTATTACTTCTGATTCCATTCAATAACTCTGTCCTGAAGCCCCGCAGCTTTTCGGCTCTGGACGGCCTAGAAAGGACTTCTTCGTCTATATAAGCCCTTGCAAGTCCCATTTTACTATTTAAAGTATCTTGATGGCATTTGCCTTGGAGATGTTGCCTGGTCGTTATCACATCCAAAAGCAGGATTTCCGCCATCTTCCACCGATTAGAGCTCCAGTATACTGACGCCAGTGCCTCTTGTAATGATAAGATATGTGTATCGTCTATTCCAAACAATTCCCCATATTTTTTGATATCTTTTTTAAGCTTGGCTTCTCCCATTACATGGTCCCCGGTGTCTTTTAGAATCAGTGCCACTTCAAATGATCTCATTGCTTTGATCGCATTGGTCTTCAAATAGTCCGGAACTAAAGAATTTATCTCTATTTGTGGCAATTGAGGTGCCGAAGAGTGCTGTGCCGGAATTGATCCCCATTGCCACAGAAGTAGAAATTCATGTGAGTAATCAGGCGTTGAAGGCATAGGCAATTGAAACGAGGTATGTTTATGTGTTTGTTGCCGTAGAGTGACTGCAATCATAATTATACCAAAATGATCTTCGGATGCTCTCATAATAGTTGGGTTTGAAGCACCATCCAGAAGGCAAACAATATCATTTTTCCGAATGGATTGTGCAGAAGCTTGGAGTGTCCAATGTGCCCCATAATTCTTGTAGTACTGGAGCGATAGTGGCCTGTTGTTAAATGTAACTTCTATGTACTGTGCAGGATATCGATTTATGCCATTCCTTATCGAGGATACATGTCCTAGAACATGACCACTACTCTTGATTACCGCCGCTTCTCTGTCATCCCAAACATCTATGGACACACTTCTGTGAAGGATGAACTTGACAAGCCGTCGAAAAAGTGTCTCCCATGAAATTGTGTAATCAGGTAATAAGTCCGGCGAGCTTAACTGATCAGAGCACATACCAAGTAAGGCATACACTTTATCGTGACGTACTGTAGCCTTGTGGTTATGATACATATCGATCAGCTCACCTAGAGAGAGGTCGCCTAGTGCACTCGAGTTATACTTTGGACGGAAAATCGACCGTCTTATCAAGCGGATCGTTGGAAGGATCCAACTTTTTAAATCCGAATAACCGTTGAGTAAACTTTCAAGTTTACTAACACCTGAGCAAAATGTATACCCGTTCATCTCCGCTGAACCACAGATGATCAGGATACTTCGGGCCAAACCGACCTCCTGGAGAACCTACAAGATTTCCTGTTAGCTTGTTCGCGTATACCGCCATGGTGAGGATTTGCAACAATTGAAATTCCTTGATGCCTTTCATTGATTTTTTACGATCAAACCACTCAGTACATTCAAAAGAGCTCGGACATCTAACCAATTTGGAAAATCCAAACTACTTGGGATCTTCGGCCGACTCGTGACACTCAAAATATTTGGAATATTGAGACCACTGGCATATCTCAGTATATCCAAACAAATAAAACACCTCGGAGGAATGAGAACTCCCATATGTAATTCGCTATTCCCGACTCCCACTCTCAAATATATCGGCAATTGTAAACTGACATACCCAGATGCGCTGAAACCATGGTCTTTTAAGCAACCCAAGAATCGGTTCATCATTCCTTTTAATGGCCAATGGGCCTGTAGACTTTTCGTTCTCATCGTCTGCCGCAGCTCGTATACTTTCAAAAGCCATATCACTATCATCTGCAGCTTCTCCGAAATAGACAATTACTCGGTTTGCTTGGCCATAGATCCTCGCCATCAATTGAATCTGAAGACCTTTCTCTTGGTCATCTTGCTGATTGATGCAAAGAGCATCTACCCATATGACTCGTTCAAGATTGTGATTTCGAAGACGTCGTAAGGCTGCATGCAGATTCGCTGTGATGGAGAGAGAATTCCCATTTATATATATAAAATGTGGAGGGTCATCGAAGCTACCCCATACGTACGACAAAGCTTCGTATAAATGTGATTCCTTGCCCGACTCTTGGAGAGAATAGTTGTGAAGTTGGCCCTGTAGAGCAGCGGTTTCGTCTCTATTGGGTATTAAAGACAGTAGGCGAATAGTGCTGGAGTCAACTGGAGGTAAGCTAGCATAGCTAAATGGAGGCATGCTGAAGACAAGCCTTGGAAACTAAAGAACTGGACTCGATTTATTAGTTGTGAAAATAGAATATAGCAAATGTTATCTTTCGAGTGTGTGCAAGGCTGGGACTGTAGAAGCAGATGTTGTAGAAGCAGACGTTGTAAATAGCAGCCCGATCCTAAGGCAGGCTCGGCAGGCTAAATACGATAACACATAACTTAGTCCAATCAGTCGAAGTTCATGGTTCATTGAGCCTCCAACTTTTGACTGGTAGAATAGCAAGCTGACCAAGTTTGCTCTTGTGGTTTGGATGTTGTGCATAATGCTAGTTGGAAGAGTGGATGGATGAAGGAAAACGAGAATGTAGTATATTTTTAAAGGATAATAAGTATTAAGCACTAAAATATTCGCAGCAATGCCATGTCGTGGAAGATGTTCCTCTCTTGTTGACGCCTCACTTGATTTGGCTATTGAGAGCAGAGAGCAGTTCTACTGAACGAAATTGAGAATGAGATGACATAATCATGAGAAAGGGTACTGAACGGGAAGGAGCGCGGGGGTAGTAGGTTAGTCTTCAACCTTCAAAGGTATTAATAAGTAAGGTATTAGGTAATACATTTTGCAAGTCCTCACAGCACGATGGAATAGTATTCTTTCCTCAGTAGTAGGTAGTAGATATAATCCATATAATCCATATAACATGTTTTATCACCGAGTGGATCATATCACCGAGTGGATCACTTTTACCTCAATTTACCACTTTAAACTTATATTATTCAACAACAATTGAATCAATTGATTAAAACTATTAAGAATCTAATAATCTAGAATCTATTATATTGTTTTGACAAGTTTTTAAATTATAATTTGATTTTCCATACTTATTATAGTATCTATTAGAAGATATTTCCTCAATAGGATTTCCCTTATTTTAATATTTATTGTATTGAATCTGAATATCAATTTCTTATTAAAATAATATATCAAAAGTCTTTTATCTAATAAGTATTCCTCTTTAATATAACTAAAAAAAAATTGTATATCGATATTTGCTTAATGTCTTATTTGTTATTCGAAGTGTATAAATCTTTGTATTTAAAAGTATATTTTTATAAGCTAATCTTTTTGTATTTTTAGTTAGAATTAATATAGTTTCAAATATAGATATAGAAGAGTTTGATTGATAACAAGTTATTTGAGATTTAATTAATATTGATTGAAAAAGAGCTTCAATTGGATTGCAAAGGGTTTAAGAAATTTATTAATTTAGATCGAAAAAGGGGAGGGTAGATATACGAATTCGAATATTTAATTTCAAAAGTACAGCTTCAGAATTAAATGATATTAAATCTGTTTCTCGAAACTTTGATTTTATATTCTGAAAAATGATTGATTTTTTGTATACAGTTTTAAAAGCTATAAAGAATTCAATCTTTGAGATATGATTGATATATATCTTGATAAATTTATCAATTTGATTATCATATAAATGTTTCAGATTATCAAAACAATCTATATTAAGTGATTGAATTAGATAACTTGAATGCGGTGGTAAATATAAATATATGATGTTGTTCTCTTCATAGTATATTTGAAAAGCTTTTGATTTGTAGCTTTTATATTTATCTAATACTAATATTCGATATTTACTCTTTCTTCGATTCTTAATATGTTTATTGAAATATTTTAATTATTCTAAATCCATCTTATTATTTGTTTATTTATTAGATATAGGTTTAATAGTCCAATCTATAGGAAAATCGATTTCGATATATCAATTGAAAAGATGAACCTGTTTTTGAATTATTAGAAATGGGGGTATAGTTTCACCCTCCCCATTATTATATATAATTGTTGTAGCTTATTCTCTATTATCTAATTGTATTGTCTTGCTTTTATTATTTTGTTTAACATTAGTTATCATTATTCCAGAGTATATTATATCCATTATAAAGTCTGTTTCATCGAAATTATAGAAATCGTAATCGAGAATATTATATTTCGTTTATATATTTGAAATTAGTTGAAACTATTTTTCAATAAGTTTAGGATTTTTGTAAAAAGTTTTTTGAAAGTTATAAATATAATTAAAATGTATCTTTAATTCGATTCAATACTTTACGAATCGATACATCTAGAGCTTTCCAATACACTTTGTATCCCTCGATTCAAAAATATAGTTTGTTATATCTTTTATTATTTTAAATTTAAATAAAAACCTTTTTGAATTTATATTAAGTATATATTGAATAATCATTTCCTTTTTTAATTTTATAAGATTATAATAATTCGCTTGAGTTTTGATGTAGAGAGTAAAACTATTTATTTTATGATTGAATGTTGTATATAGTAAATTATATAGCTTAACAGCTTTTCGAATATTAAGTTTTTTGTTTTTTTGAATAGCTTTAATAGCTAAAAGTATTCGAGTTTTTTTATTATTCGATTGCATTTCAATTGATTGATAAAATGTATATTAAAGTGAGAGATCAATAATTGAGGTGAAAGTGATCCATTCGGTGATATGATTCACTTGGTGATAAAATACGTTAATCCATATAATCCATATAATCCACATAATCCATAATACAATCCACCGCTACCGCTACCTCGGTTCCACGCATACCTCGCCACCCTAAGTAATTAATGCTGATATACAGTCACGTTATAACTTATACGTGCACCAGGAATTTCAGGGGACTTTTACTCTCATACCTTACGCCCAGATGAGATATGATCGACAAGCTCGCTATTCCATTTCTCCACAAGATCATCGATATCACCAGCATCACATGATTTCACCTCTCTATCTCGCATCGTACTGGAATTTCCAGATTCCAACCCACATGTTAATCAAAATAAATACCCGACTGATCAGCACTATGGACCCCTCTCGACCCTCTCGGCCCTCTCGACCCCCTTGACCCTCTTCGATCCTCTCCTCTTTGAGACCCTTTCGGCAACTGGAAAAAAAATCGATTTCGAATGCTCTACGGTAGCGGGATGGGTACACGCCGCACTTTATTGAACCCATTTTCACACTGGCGAAAAAAGGGACACGATCTTTCGTATAGTCATCACTTTGGATCACAGCGTAAAGGTTATGCTAGGTATCGAGAGACTGGGGGACTGATAGACTGAGATGAGAGCCCAAAAGACTGGGCTGAGGGGCTGATAGCTTCTTCCGACTCGAAAGGGAGGGTCAGGGAACACTCGCTATGACTTATTGGCATGGCCACCCACCACACGATGAAAACGGATCTGATATTCAGCCCTGGTTGAACCTTAAGTAATTCTCGTAAAAGACCACGAAATCATATACACCGAGGTAGGGGGGTGGGGGGTGGGTGCTGGTATATGTCCAACAGTGTATGCACACAGCTGCGTGGCTATGGAGTGAGTATATTGGCCCTTTCAATTTTTGCGTGAGGTGAAGGGAGGGAGGGGAGTCCGAGTGAGTCAAAGTTCTTGATCTGGAATCTAGATTGCTTGTCTGGGCGTCTGTCCGGGCTGTCTGGGTACTACCTCGTACTCAAATCGTTTCTCAAACTTCACTTCAATCTGACTCTGCATGGTAGATTTTCCACTCCAGACTTCACATTCACATTCACACTCAGACAGTACACAGTACACAGTACACAGTACACAGTACACCGACCCAAATGCATATACGCGCGATACTAAAACCAGAACGAGGAAGGATACACAAGAATTTCCAGTCGACAAAAGACAAAATGTGTATTACTCGAGCGAATCAAAATAATTAAATCCATCTCCCTTTCTCCGCTATTTTTTTCCTTCTGTTCCAAATGCTTCTAGTCTCGAGTCTAGGTCGATAAAAAAGCATCAAGCTTGCTCTAACGCCGTTTTAGTCCATTTTCAAAATCCGGATTCAGCCATCCAACCACCCAGCGAAAACAAACTCGAATGTGAAATTTTGTTTCCTTTTTCCTCCTTGATCAATTGAATTTCCCTATCAATCTAATCTATCCGTCGTTGCGAACATCAGCGTTTTGAAACCAGCCCTTATACCTATGCACCTAATCCTGTGCACGATAAAATCAATTGATAGTCGTCTCGAATTGACGTGGCGACAGCCTCAAAAGCCCTATTCTACCACCTACTATCGTCAGCAAAATGACGTCTTAGCGGCGTGAGATCACAGAGAATTTGCGAAGAGTGAAGACCTACACTCGACGAGAATATTGAATGGGATCGCGAGATTGGGGGAAGTTTGGATACCTTGAAAGAAACCACAAACGAATATTGCGCCGCGTCGTCCCTCTACAATCATGGCTGTCGACAACCACCCTACCCACATCGACCTCCCTCCTTCCCTGGTATCGCCAAACGAAACCCAGAAAGGTACTCCAGTTTCCGACTATGAGCGACCGATGTCACCTTTACATATGCCTCCTGGGCAAATTGATGGATTGGATGCTTTGAAAGCCCAAGAATACATGAATGGGCGACGGGGATCCGGTCAGAGTAGCAATTTGCATCTACACATACCGGGAATGGTTTCACCTGCTGATGTAGCATTTTCGGCTATGCACTATCTGCCATACCCTACAATTGTTCTAAATGGCTCCAAAACGGTGGTGCTCGCGAACGAAGCCACGGCGAGGCTACTGAGTGTAAATGATGGCGAAATTGAGGAAGAAGAAGAAGAAGATCAACAGCCGGCGGAACGATACAAAGGTCAAACTCTTGCCCAATTGGGCATTGACATGATGTCAGATCTCAAGCCGGTATGGGTTACTTGGGATTTGTTTTTAGATAGTCTGGGTGACGAAATCAATGTCCATGCCAATGCACAAGAAATGGTGTCCTCGGAATGTGAAGGAGATGTGACACCGACCGCAGAAAGAGCCGATCCTCAGAATCGATTTACGATGGATGCTGAGAAGAAGACGTCGATGGTTCACGATGCGGTGGTGGAAGTTGTCATCACAGCTGGGTCGCTCACAGCATCAACTTTTGCAGGACGTACAGCTAAGAAAATGGCAGATAGACGTAAGTATACCTGTGAAATTTTTGCTTCATACATTCGGTTATATCAATTTCCGGGTTTTTCTGAAGGCCATCTTACTGCTCGACATTGAAACATGACAATCAGATGTTAGCTTTGATTTCCAGCACTTTTTTGTACACTTTGAGCAGAAAGGTCATATCAGGACAATTAGCTCAGAATATTCTTCTTCTAGGATATCAAGCTAACAGAATGCAGATTCCTATGCCAAGATGATCATTAGTATTTTCGAGATCGAAGATGAAAAATACTTCCTATTGACCTTCACGAGTACAGAAACTGCTCAGTCTAAGACACCTAGCCCGAAGCGGAGCTCAAGAAAGATTCACAACCCTAGGTTTGGGTTAGGTTCTAGCAACGGCTCCAAATCTTCGAGCTCTCTATCACATTCAAACCCATCGTCCGCAAGCTCTGAGCACGGTTCCAATCATGATTCAAGTCAGGGATCTAGTGGCTCTTCTGCGATTACTAGTCCCACGAATGCACCGATGTCATCTTCTCCATTTCCACCTTTGGGTCCTCCATCTCGCGTGAATAAATCAGGAGCCCCATCAATCTTACAGAAAGTAATTGTGTTGAAAGATGCACTGTTGGATAATACAGAAGTTCCTATTCTGGCCATGTGGAAGGATGAAAGCTTGACGATACCAAATAAAGCTGCAAGGAGATTGTTTGCGAGAGAAGCCGACATGACAAACGTCAAAACCGGTATGATTGTGTAACTCTTGAGATTTTGGTGGCAATTCTAACCATTCCACAGGGTTTGATTTGGTCCAGAAGTGGCATTGCTATAACCATGATTTTACGGAGGCTCTAGATCCGGCAGAATATCCCATTTCAATTCTCGTCAGAACACAAACACCATTTTCTAGCCGGTTGCTCGGGTTGTATGACCCTGATACTGGGAATAAGATTCTATATGATTGTTTAGGTATGCAAGTCCCTCAGGAACAACAAGAGATGTAGTTGACCCTTTTTGCAGGAGAAGCGGTTCGAGATCCAGACACCGGCGAGTTCTTGGCTGGCATTGTTACTTGTAGGGATATCACAGCTGTGACACAACAGATCGCCGAAATTAAAGAGGCCGATGAGCAGAGATTTCAAATAATCTGTGATAGTATGCCGCAGCTCATTTGGACCACCACTCCCGATGGTATGCATGACTGGTTTAGTCAGCGTTGGTACGACTACACGGGTTTAACCGCTGAAGAATCTCTAGGCGAGGGTTGGAAATTGCCATTCCATCCGGAGGATATGGCTTTGACAAAGAAACGTTGGCTGCATTGTCTAGAGACTGGCGATCCCTACACCACCGAATATCGTTGCAGAAAATACGACGGAGAATGGCGATGGATGCTTGGACGAGCTGTTTGTATGAGAAATAAAGATACTGGCAAAATTGAAAAATGGTATGGAACATGCACGGATATCCATGAAGCTGTCATGTCGAGATTCGAAGCTAAACGACTTCGTCAACAATTATTGTCCGTCATTACACATGCTCAAGTTACACTGTTCTCAGTAGATCGACATCGCAAAATTAACCTCCTCGAAGGCTCTTTCATATGGGATCTTGACAGCGATGTAGGATCTAGCGATGAGAGCGTTGCCGGTAGTGGTAAAGCCAGGGGAAGCGATTATATCGGAAAGAATGTTTATGAGGTCTTCTCGCACCCCAATAATCAAAGGCAACGACACGATATGATTCCTTCTTCACTACAGCCAATTGAGGATATATTGACTGGGAAGACAATGGAAGACATGCAGGAGCATGTGATTGACAATAGATGGTATCGAACAAAATTCGTTCCCGTGCTAGGTAAAAAGGACGGGGGCGGTCACATCAATGAAGCATTCATTGATGGGGTTATTGGATTATCTATGGATATTACAGAGATTAAGGATCGAGAAAACGACCTCCAGATGCAAGAAAGAGAGAATACAAGACTTCTCGCCAACGAGGCAGCTGCCAAAGAAGCAAGTCGTTTGAAGAGTCAGTTCCTCGCCAACATGAGTCACGAAATCAGAACACCCATCGCGGGGGTAATTGGAATGGCAGAACTTTTGACTGATATGAATCTTGATGAAGAGCAACAAGAGTGTGCTGAAAATATTCAACGTTCTGCCAACGCACTTCTTACAGTTATCAACGATATTTTGGATTTCTCAAAGGTTGAATCTGGCCGATTAGATATTGAAGAAGTCCAGTTCTCTTTGTCAGTTGTGGTCCGAGATGTTAGCAAAATGTTGGGATTTGCCGCCGAACGAAAGAATTTAATGTTTGAATCTAACATTGCTGTCGGGGTTGAAAGAGATCTGATCGTCATGGGTGACCCAGGTCGCGTTCGTCAGATCATCACGAACCTCCTTACGAATAGTATTAAATTCACCAGTGAAGGAAGAGTCAAATTTTCGGTGGTCAAAGAAAAGGAAGATGCAGATACTATTGAAGTGAAGTTTGTAGTTGAAGATAGCGGCATTGGAATCGAAGAAGAAGTACGAAAACGCCTTTTCAAACCTTTCAGTCAAGCAGATTCATCAACGGCACGAAGATTTGGTGGCACAGGTCTAGGCCTCACGATCAGTAAAAATTTGGTGGATTTGATGCATGGTAGAATCACTCTGGAATCCTCTTTGGGACAGGGTACAACGGCGACTTTCTGGATCCCATTCAACAAACCACAGTATCACGAAGGAAACGTCTTGATTGATATTGGAAGTTTGCCAGATCGGTTGCAGTCTGAGATGAGTGTTTCTTGTGGTAGCTCAGATTATGATGTTGGCCCATCGCCTCAAAAGAATGCATGGGAATTGTCTAAACATCATCGGTCTGTTAGCATGACACCTCCTGTTGTGTCAGAGCTAGACATGTCTTCTGCTGATAGAGCAAATGTCAAAGTTCTTGTTGTTGAGGACAAGTAAGAGGAGTTCACATTGAGATAAAGGTATCCGTGCTAACATGTTATACAGCGCCATCAATCAACAAATTGCCTTGAAAACTATTCGGAAATTGGGCTTTTCCCCTTCCGCTGTCTGGAATGGAAAGGAAGCTCTTGACTATCTTCTAGCGGCAGATTCTCCAAATCCACCTCATCCAAAGCCAGATATCATTCTGATGGATGTACAAGTGAGTTACCCAAGGCTGCCCCAAGTTTCCTTCCACTTGAAGGGCTTTGCCCTAATAAATTACAGATGCCAATCATAGATGGATATCGCGCCACGCATATATTACGCCATCATTCCCCTTACAGCTACTCGACACGTGATATCCCAATCGTAGCCATGACGGCGTCAGCCATTCAAGGCGATCGCGAAAAGTGCCAAAAAGCCGGCATGGATGATTACCTAGCGAAACCTGTCAAGGGGAAAACATTAGAGAAAATGTTAGTGCGATGGGCGATTAATAGGAGAGTGCCGAAGACGGAAGGTGAGGTTGATGATGAGGGTAGTGATTGTGCGGAGGTGGATAATGAGAATTGTGCGAAGAGGAGTGCAAAGTCGAAGTATGTTCTTCTGCCTTCCCATATTTTCTCTTCACGCTTTCATCTCTTTAGAGAAGTTTCGCCCCCTGCAGAAATAGACAGCCAGGCATGATATTGACCCTCAAGCTCTAGATTTGACCGACGCGCCTCAACGAGTACCGCTCGCAATCGTTCATCAAAATCCATAGACAAGGGCGAGAAGCACGTACTTAGATCCCCAACATCTTTACAAGCCCCTAAGAAAACCTATCAATCACATTCCCAAATATCCAGACCCGAAGCCGACTCAAAATCAGTCGACACAACGAAGCAATCCAAAGATTCAGCCAGGTCACTCCTCGAACATCCCCGTCCCACGCAAAGCGAGCGCAATAATTCCCATCGTCTGACGCTCCCGCAGCCAGAGGACGAAGGAGAAAGGGCTGCGAGAAGAGAGGGTTTTGAGGAGAAAGCGAAAGAGTTAAGAGATGAAAAGTTAGTCTCGGCTGCTGGTGATGAGCATGGTGACATTCACATTCATGGGCATGGGCATGGAGAACCAATAGGACTGGGGTTAGGCGAAATAGCAGCAAAACCACAAAAACTAACAGTAGAAAATGTGGGGAGGTTGGAAAGACAAGAAAATGAAGAAATGGAAATTGCTACAAAATTGGACTTCGGATTTGGGAATAAACATTCAAATGCGAATCAAAAGGCGGAGCAAAATGGACATGACGAGACGGGAACAACTGGAAAAGAATCAGCCAGGGTATCGAGTGTAGTTAGGGGCGACAGTATGGAGGTTTTGGGAGATACGTTAATGGGTGATTCCAGTCGTGAAGATTCGAGTAGGGGAGGTACACAAACGCCAAGTTCGATGATTGCGGATAGGAGGGTATCTGAGAGTCCGGGTGTGATGGAGAGTGGGGCTATTGGAGATTACTTGGGGGCAAACAAGAGCAATGACAATCAAAATGAGAATGCAGAAGAGAGAAATAACAGCAAGGATAGCAAATCAAGCCGTCCAAGTGTGGGACGGCGATGGATGGATAGTGAGGTTACTGTTCGGGGGTCAGCTACAGAAGAGTCCTAGAGGTCAGTTCAACTTTGAAACTAGATGGGTGGACTGGTAAGGTGGCATTGCCAGTGGAATGATATATGATAAGGTATTGCAGAGAACTGCACATCAGGATCGAGGAGGGAATAATAAATGAAGCGAGGCGCTTGGTATTGGGCTTTGGCACTGCATGGTATACGGTATTGCATTATATAGGGTGGTATTCAGTTTGCATTGGGCCAGTTGGTTGGGTCTGGCAATGGTTAAATACATATATCCTGGATGGTTGAAGGGGAGGGGTATGGAGAAATGGATACACACACAGGTTGATAATTGGATTGTAAGATATCATGAGCACTAGTCGAATAGCTGTGTATACTGTGGTTTGAATTGGAAGGTCGGAAAAGTTGGAATTCGAGATTTATGATACATACTTGTTCATGGCGTTTCTGTATTGTATGGCACATAAAGTTCATAGGGACACACATCCTACATGCTCTGTAAATACGTCTCACTCAGTACGTCTATAAATCTCGAGCAGTCAATTGAAACCATAGCTCAGCTTAATGTTATTGTTATTATGTCTCGGGGAGCGCAAAATTTACATTACACAATTTCATTCTGAAATTTTAATTTTAATTGTGATTTGAACCTCGATGTTCGTTATGATTGTGATGGATTTATAGAACAAAATATGATTAGATTGTTAGTACTAGTTGTTGAAAAGAACGGACCTCGAGAATTAAATTGCAGATTTTCTTTTTGCTAAATAATTATCAATAATTTGAAATCCTGCGAATTTAAAGCATTAAATTCGCTTTTCTTTGCGACTGGTACTGCTAATAATATACATATAAATATAATAATTCATATTATAAGCTTTTTTTCGATCCTCTTGAGTCTAAAAACAATAGCGATTTTACGTGTATTATACTCTTTATAATTGTTTTGAATACCCTTTTAGAATCAATATCTATACTTGTATCACACAGGTTTTTGAACAATCAAATCCAGAGAGAGAGACCTAAATTATGAATTTTGAAATCATTTAGCTTTCTTAGAATAATGATTTGTATATTAATTTAAATGTAAGAGAAAGCTATGTCTCTCCTTTTGATTATTAGGAAATATAGTCATAATAGTAATAGTAATAGCATTGATTTATATCTAAGAAGATCTCCTAAAGGAAGTTAAGACATATTAAATCAAGGAATTTTAATAATATATTATTTATTAAAGAATTCAAAAATTAATAGGGGAAAAAGGAATTCTTTAATAAATAATCTTAGAACCCTGATTCTATAATATTATAATTCTATTATTTATTTTAAAGAATATTTGAAATTTATTATATATAATTACAATTATTATCTATACAATCCTTTTATTTTATTTAAAACAGATAACGTGGTTTAATAGTGGGTCGGCTATATTAATAGATCGGCCTTTTTTATCTTGAATTATTATTCTATATTCAATATATATTTTCTTTAAAATTAATTACAAAAATTCATTCCAAAAAAGTATACATAATTTTAGTCATTCAAGTTATTAAATCAAATAAAAAATTAATAATTCGAAAAATAGTTTAGTTTTATTATATATTTCAATCTATATTAGATAATAGAATTCAAAGTAAATTTAATATAACTGAGAATTGATTAAAAAGTTATAATTTGATTAAATTGAAAGAAAAAGTATTTATTCAATATATATTTGATATAAATAATGAAGGATTTTTATTTAAATCAAAAATAGTGGAAGATATAATAAATTATATTTTCAAATTGAAGAATACAAAGTAAGAGTTGTAGTTATAGCTTATAATATTCTTTATCAATTCATAACAAAATCCCTACAAAAATAATATTTTATTATATAAAATTAAGTATTTAATAATTTTTCAAATTATTATATTATAAATTTGAAATTTTAATATAATATAATTTGCTAAATAAAAATTCAAAAAAATGAATGAAATATTTTTAATAATTTTTATAATTGAAATATAAAATCTCAAAACTGAAATTTTTAGAAAATTCTAATATGTAATACTTTTACTGTATAAGATAATCAATTTTTATGAAAATTTTGAAATTTTCAATTTCAAGATTTTATATTTTATTTAGAAAAAACACAAAAAATATTTTGTTCATTACTTTAGGTAATTTCAATAATTGTTAATAGTTTTTATTAAAAATTATAAAAATTACTTTATTTTATATCAATTTTTCAGGGGGTTGAAAAGTTAAATAAATGATAGTTTTTAGTATATTTTCGCTAAGAGTGCTACGAGCTATGGCCACAACTCTTATATTAGGAATCTTTGGGCATATCGATTTGTAGAGTATTGAATTGAATCAAAGATATGCTTTAGTTGTGTTTAAGTTTGTTAAGAAATGATTTCAATTAGTTTTGAATATATAAGGGAAAATACAATATTGTCGATTACAATTTCGATAATTTCGATAAAACAGTTTTTTAATGAATATAATATATTTCGGAATAATAGTAATTAGTGTTGAATAAAATAATAAAAATAAGGTAATATAATTAAGTAATAGGAAATAAATTATAATAATTATCTGTAATAATAACCAAAATAAAATTATATTTTTATTTTTAATAGTTTAAAAGTAGATTTATCTTTTTAATTAATATGTTGAAATCGATTTCCTCGCAGATTAAGTTATTAAATTTATATTTAATAAATGAACAAATAATCAAATAGGTTTAAAATGGCTGAAGTATTTTGATAAGTGTATGAAAAATCGAAGAAAAGATAAATATCAAATGTTGATACTAAATAGATATAAAAACTACAAATCAAAAGTTTTTCAAGTATATTATAAAAAGAATAATATTATATACTTAGATTTACTATTATATTTAAATCATTTGATTTGATTATTTAATATAAATTATTTGAATAATCTAAAATGTTTATATAACAAGCTTTTTCTCGGCCCTTTATAATTAAAAATAACAATAGCTTCACTAACACTCTCCATAATTATTTTTAATACTACTGAAAACCTATACCTATACTTATACTATACAGCTTTTAAAATCCTAAAAAATAATAAGATTTATATTCTTACATTTTATCAAAATATAAAGTTTGAAACTATTCAAAGATTGTAAGCTTTTTGAAATAATAATCTATACATATACTTAAATAAAATATATTCAACCCTTAACTTTTAATAATAATAATAATAATCTATAAACCTCACTAACCTCTCACTCCTAACTCGAATTAAATCTTAATATCTCTCTAAATATAGTCATAAATCTATATTTAAATGTAGATGTAAATATAATATATATATATAATGCACATTAGTGTTTTCATTCAGCTCTTATTTAAATAGAGATACTAAAGACGCTATTAAGCACAAGAAATGAATCTACTAAACTAATAACCCTGTGAATCTATCTACCAGGTATCGATGGAAAAGAATTTTTGATTTTTTCAGAAGGATTATTAATGAACTTAAATTTGTCTAAGTTTCTAATTGTGATATATATATTATGGGGAAGCCCTGTTTTATATAACAACTTTATAAAAAATATTCTCGCCTGAAGTGATTATTTTTATAATTCAATAATTATTGGCTTTTTATGATTTAAATATGTGTACATGTACTTTATATTTAATAAAAAAAATCTAAAGCAACTTTTTAACCAGCTTTATTTCGATTGATAAAACTAATAAATAATCATTAAAATGATATCAGCGTATTTCAAGTAATGGACTTCTTTTTTTATTTAATTTTGTCAATAAATTCAAAGACTATTTTTTGAGTCTAAGATTTTTAAAAAATAGTAATAATGGTCTAGTAAAGTGTTATTCATGAATCTATTCTATTCTATTCTATATAAAGAAAACATTTGATATTATTATAAAAATATTCTTTTTGAAATAGAAGATGAATCTTTTGACTTTGTGACTTTCGAATAAATATCAATTCCTCTGAAATAATGAAATAATACTATGTATTATTCTTCATTAATGTAGTAATTGCAATGAAACATTTAAAGAATACAATAATAGAAATATAAACTAAACAAGTAAAATAATACTTGAAAGAAGAAGAATGAACATGTTTAACAACTCAACATTTGTTTGAGCAATAAAATATAAAATCTTTGAAAAATCTATTCCAAAAAAAGTTATTCTCTACTCTAGTTTTGGGATAGTTGTAATTTTGTTGAATCATTAGTTTCATCTATAATATAAATAATAACTATTTATATTTTTGAATATAATATTTAAAAAAACAATCTTCAAAAACATTAACATTTTCAATAATTCAAAATGTAATTGTTAGTATTATGAGGGATTATTTAGTAGAGTAGAGCTCTTATATAATTTCAAAATCTTAATTTTCTATTGATAAAATTAGATTAAATATTTATAGTTGATATATACAGTCTCGTTATCATTATTAATAACTTTTTTTCACAGCCCCTTGTAGCTTAAAACATTAACAGACTTGCTAATATTCTCTGTGATTAATTCTTACATATCTCAAGATTTTTACCTATCCTTGTACTGTCTAGATATATAGCTTTTAAATCTTCAAAAATTCTCTAAGATATTTTGATTGTTCTTTTATTTAGATTTAAATTTTGAAATCATATGGATATTTTAATTAAATAAAATAAAATTCAAAGCTTTTTGGAACTCAGAATATATATTTGAATCTAAATCTAACTTTAAATATATAGATATCAATATCAATATAAATTTACATTTTTATTTTTCATTTCATTTTTGATTCAAACTCGGAGACGGATATTACTACGTCTAAAAACTATTCTATTTATAGAATCTAAAAGAAAACAGTGAGTTTAAAACTATTTGAAGTCTTGAACTTTGTATTTGAATTTAAATTTAAATTTGAAGCTATTCAAAATTTTAAATTTTGACTCTTCGCTTACCTTTCAATTTAAACTCGAATACAAATATGAGAGATGTTTTTAGATTCAAAAACTATTTTTCCTATGAATCTATGAATTACCAAATTGAAAAATATTTGAAAATCTAAGATTTTTGAATTTAGATTTAAATATAAATTTAAGACCATTAAAAATTCTGGATTCGAAACTTGAATCTAAAATTAAATCTAGAATATTTTTCAATTGATGATAAAAGTATTAAAATAATACTATTTAGAAGCCTTTTATTTATTAATGTATTAAATTTTCTTCAACATAATCTTGTAAATCAATTGTAATATAATCAATATCTTGATACTCTACCTAATATTTAATATCGAATATTCATAATTTTCTTTTTGATTATCTATTTTTCAGTTCTAAAGAATGTTTTTAAGTTGTTCAAATTAGAAAAACTATATAGATAGGTAACTATAGATTCAAAAAGTATTAGAGATAATTATTGAACATCTGTTATTATTTTTAATAATAGAAAGCTGAGAGAAAGCTTGTATAGTATAATGGAAATTTTAGATTGAATTACTTCGTGCTTATGATAATTGACCAGATTTTTATTACATTTTATTTTTTATGTGACTAAAATAATATAATATATTATTCGAAATTTTATAAAATTATTTAAAAATTAAAAGTTTTATATTAAAAATGATTTCGATTTGTCATCACATATAATAATTTAAATAGATATTATATCCGAAATATTGACTCACTCCAATTAAGAACATATTAATTATTCAAAAAGCCAATTATTATCTATTTGATATTAATAGACATTCTTTAAAAATACTGATTGTAATTACAAACACAAAATAATAATGAATTATGTATTTTTTTTAATTGAATATTATTATTATATGCATCTCAAAAAGCTTTGAGATCTTATTTATTAATAATTGAAAAAAAAAATGTTATATAATATGTAATTCTTTTATAAATCCTTTTTCCATTTTTTGAATATAAACAGATTGGATATATATAATTTTTAAAGGGTTTATCCAAATTTAAATTGATGATACAACAACAAAGAGATCATTTAAAAATATCTTAATTATTTATATGGTTTGTTTACATAGTCTATCCAAACTGATGTTTTAGTATTATTAACACTAAATTAGTCTCACATTACTAAAAGTCTAATAAATTACTCTCAGTCCACTTAAATTGATGTATTTTCACTCTTATATCACTTAGATTCTAATCAAAACAAGCGAGATTCTATAATAGATCCTAACTGTCGATATTTAGATTCTAGGATTTAAAATATTATATTCAATAAACATATTCAAATAAAAAATGTATATAATTATAAATTCTATTATCTCACTATAGATTATAATTTTCATTATAGATTCCAACTTTCACTATAAATTCTAATTTCTATTATAAATTCTAGTTCCCTGTTACTCTTTCTTTCTTCTCTTCTTTTTTTCAAAATGAATATGAATTTTTTTTTTTATAATCTTAATTAGTTCCTCTCTTTTTTTTATCGAAAATAGAATCTTTATAATCTATGATTAAAAGTTAGAATCTATAAAATCTATAATAACAGAATACAATCTATAGATTCTGTTAATTGAATCAAATATATAAATCATTATATTTAGAATCTATAATAAAACTATAAATTCTATATACAACAGGCTAGAATTTAGATGGCATGAGAGTAGAAAGATATCAATTTCAATGGTATGAGAGTAATTTGTTGTATTACTAATTATGAATAATATATTAAGAATTTTTATGTGATACTTTTAAATCAGAGAATTTATGGGATCTCAATTATTTTTTTTAAAAAGATCAAATATTAGTAATGATTTGTTAGAGGATATAATTAGATAGTCTCTCTAATATAAAAGAATTCAATTGCTGAGAATATTATATATATATAAACCATACAACGTTTTTTCTGCTAACAGAATTAATATCTTTTTAATAATATTAATATAATTTTTTTATAAATAAATGAGAACAATTTGATTGAATTTGAATCATATTTTGTTAGATTCTGACATATAATTTTTTATTCTTGATTATATCAGCCTATTCATTTAAATAAATATATAAACTATTTAATTCAAGAAAATTTAATATTTTCAAATAGATTTAAAATCTGAATTTCAAAGATAAAAAAAATCTTTTCAACATTTAGGACTCAAAAGCTGTACAATATAAGTAGTAATAATTGCGTATGAATCCTAACAACTATCAGAGATGATTTTAAAAGATACTAGCAAATCCGTTGTTATTCTTGGCTATTAAGTTATAGGAAAAGCCTTTGGTCTCATATTTTGTTTTTGTTTTTTAAAAGAAAATACTTTCATTATAGGTTACTTTTGATATTTCATAAAGATTCTGTTTTTTATGGCTTTTTTGGAATCTGAATCTGAATCTGAATATTTATATAAATTTATACTCGATACTTGCCTCTCGCTTTCCGAATATAATATCTCAGAACCAAGATGCCTTTATACTTTTTCTTTTTATTTATTGAAATGTCTTTAGATTTTGTAAACACAATATATAATTCAAAGTTTTAAATATGTTATTGAACAATATCATTATAAAAACAACAATCATGATAAACAAAAATATTTGATAAAAGACTCAAAGTTTGTATATTTTGAAGATTTATTATTATTTCTTTCAAATTTTGATGGAAAGTATATAATTACACTTGATTATTATAATTTGAATTACAATTTAGATATATTAATTATTATCAAAAAGTATTTCAATTTTCGAACACAATATAAAGAGTAATTATATAATTACAATAAATTTTTATAATTTTATTTATTTTTCTAATAACACTTAAAGTGGTTTTTATTATATAAAATACATAAAGAAATTCATTAGTATTGGAATTCTTTTTACAATTAACTGTACAATACTAATCAATTTAATGTCTTTAAAATCTTTAAAATCTTTAAAATCTTTAAAATCTTTAAAATCTTTAAAATCTTTAATAGATTTATGTTAAACAAAAACAATAAGTTTATCAACTGAGATTTTGTATGAGAAACTAAATTTGAATTATAATATCAAATAAATACTTTATTTTAAGCTTTGGGATTGAAATATAGAACTATGAAAAACCTTTCCGAGAAAAGAATTTCAATTTTAAATTTAATTGTTTTTCTCTGGATGTCAAAAGAACTATGAATCTTATTCTTTTTAAACATTCATTTTTTGAAATTAAGAATGAGTACACTATGAATGATAAACTAGATGGAAATATTAAGAGATGTTAGAAAAATGCTATTACTCATAAAGAAAATCTTATAAGTGCGAAGGTCTGGTCCTGAAAGGCGATCCTTGTTTATTTAGAATAATATAAAGACAACTAATTATGAGAACAATTTTTATAGTTTTGAACTCAATCGTTCATTCTACAAATAAAAATAATCAAGGTTCGCTTTTGGAGATACAGAAACGTCAATTTTTAAAAAATTTAAAGACTATGACATCAGAAAAATATAAAAAATTAATATAACAATAAATTGATACTTTAATCTTCCCGTAGTAATATAAGGAATTCTTGTAATTCATTAAATTGATAAAAATATCTGTTTTTAAAAGTTATATTCAGTTATTTTTTGTAATTTCAAAATTAGTTTTAATATTGTTTTAAAAATTAAAAAGACTTACTTGAATAGAATTTAAATCTCTCTATATATAATTCTTACTATTTAACTATATACTATAAGAGTTAAATTTAATAATCAATATATCAGAGTATACTTTTAAATTGAAGAAATAAATTCAACGAATTGATTTTAATTTATTGTGAGAAATCATTTTATATATATTGATATTCCGAAATATTCTTGGTTTTATATACTCAACCTATTTCCACAAATATTTTGAAAATCAAAAAGTTTTGAATAACCAAAATTGTATTAGTAGAAACAAGAAATTAGACAAACATAATTTAATATAATTTAGTAATCGATAGTGAGAAAAAAGTAATCCTTAATTATTTATATTTCAAAATATTTGAGAAAACAGTTATTCATCAAATTAAATAGAGTAATGTATTATATCCTTCTAATTTGGAACTAATTTTTTTGATATAAATCATATTTTTCAATTTTCTCAAATATAATAATGAATATTATAATTATGAGTAGTGTTTCACTAATTTTGTATATTTAAGAATTGTTTGTATCAAAATGTATGAAATTCATTTCACAAAGGAAATTCATTTTATATTTCAATTCTTGAAATCATAAATTTACATTAAATAAGTCAATTGATATAATTTTCATTATATTTAAATGATTCCATAGGAATTCAGAGTTACATTATATCAAAAATTATAGAATTTCAAGATTTTCATTAAAACTCGCTTGGAATTTGATGTTTAAAATGATTTTCCATCATAAAACGATTTTCGTTTATTTTGGTGTGAGCATTCTCGAAATATATTAGAGTGGAGAGGCACTATTTATGATTAGGTATAATCTAATAATGAGAACTGTAGATTTCCTTATTATTATTAGATAGAATTTGATACATTCTTAATTCTGATATTTCTTAGAAAAAATCTCAAAGTTTTATTTACTTTTATTTATTTATTTCTAAATAATTTATCTCATAAAAGATTATAATTTATTAATTGTTGATAATTATATAGATATATGTTAATAATTAATGAATGTGTAATGATATTAAAAGACTTAAAATAATTAATGAAATCTAAACTATAAATAAAGCTTTGATTTTTGCATAATTTCTTTTCAATTTTTGGAAGAAAATCATGATCAGTGTAATATTTCAAAAATTTAAGGAATTGTAAAATAATTCTATAGTATTATATAACTAACTTTGAAATGATCATAAGACAAGCTTTTAAAAACAGATAAACTATAATTAAAATACTAAACCCCTCAAAATTGTGGTGAAATGTACAATGGAAGTTTTTCAAAACAGTGAAGATATTTGATTCCAAAAATATTTCATGTTCCTTTCTCATTAACAAAATAATTAGAAGAATAATCAGAAAATGATGAAAATTCTTTCTAATAACTGTACTATTTTACTAGTTCATTTTTTCCTCAATATGTTTTAGTTAAATCAAATATTTGAATTAATTCATTGATGTCATAATACTATACTTTATCCCGAACGAATCTAATATTTCTTTTGATAATAATATCAATTGATATTGCTTTTTGAATTCATTGTTTTGAATAAAATACTTCTCAATTAACTTTTGTTATATATGTTTTTTTGAAACCAAAAACACAATTGAGATGTCTTCAAATATTATTATAAGAAGATTGATTTATAGATTTGAATATATCTATAATAAAGGTATGAAAGAATGTATTATATAGTAATAACCCTAAATACTATCATTCTATTTATTGATATCTTATCTGTCACAAATACTATTTGAAGTCTATCACACCAGTGCAGGTCTGTTTTCTTTATGAAAACTTGATATTTTAGTTCTAATACATAATTTAATTTTAGTAATGAATTAGAATATACAACATCTTCAGTCTTTTAGTTTTTAAATCTTTTTATTCGAATTTTCTGAAATCATTTCAATTCTGAGATTTCTTTATTTCTTTTAAATAAATCAATAAGATAATCATTTTCTAATTTAAAACTAGAGAAACAATAAAGATTGAGATATCGTAAATATCAATTTTTATCAAAAAGATTAACTCATATAATAGATAAGGTATTAATACAGAAAATAATAATATATAAGATTATTAATGTATATTAACTGATAATATTAGCAGACTTATAATTAAAATATAATTTAAAATTTTCTATTATAGCGTTCTTGAATACAAATAGGTATAGAGTTTTTCTATTTAAATTAGAATGTATTTATTTACTAAATAATTTGGATTGAATTTTTGAATTAGAACCCTATTAAATCAATTTTATTATTATATAATTATAATAATATGAAAATAAAGTGTTTATACTTATCTATGTATATTGATTCATTTGAGTTATTAAGAGATTGAGAAATTATGATTGTAAGATGATTGTAATCATCAGACTTTTAAATCTAAATCGAATTCATCAGAGTTTTGATAACAGGTAGAATTATAAATGAATTCTTAATTTCCTTCTAATTAGCTTATGAATTCTAAATTTCATATATTATGCATACTTTGTTAGAAAGTACATTTCCTGTAAAATGATTTACAAGTATATCTTTCTTTAATGAGAACTTAAATTATCTTTGAATTTTGACTCATTTTAAATGATTAATTATTATGAATAACAAAAGAAGTTGTTGTATTGTTCATATAAGCTTTATTTAATATTAAAACTAAACGATGCTTGTTACTTACAGGACTTCGACTTTGTTTGACAGATTTGTCACCTTTATTTTCGTATTTTAAATTTATTATGACCATCGAAGAATTCATGTTAACTGATGTTCTAAATGAGTATTAAACAGTTTTCATGATTGTTTATAAGATTTTTATTCTTATAAATAAGAATAATCGATATTTGCTTTGAATAAGTATATTTAATATATCATTACATGAATCATGAAAATTTAATTTCAAAAATCTTAGATTTGATGTAATCACAATATTATAAAGGATCTTCTTTTCTTTACAAATTTAATTCGCAATATTTTAATTAATGAAGCTCTTAGGTATTGTTAATGAGATATACATCCAAATTATAGAACATTGAATTTATAATCAATCGACCACCTTAATTTCTGGCCACCCATGTTTTGGGCCCCTTTTTACCACAAAAAAGCTCAAAAAATGGTATTTTTAATTTTCTTATTGATAAATGAAGTTTATTGAAAGTTTGTATATATAATTTAAATCATTATTATCTTGTTCTGCAATTTTTCAAATTTCTATGATTTTTGTAAATCGATTTATAAAACTTCAAAATATCGGTTTTTGAATTTGTACAAGATTCACAGGTACCTCGGTATGCAAATTTAGAATTTTTATAAAATATTCAACAACTTTTTAATTATAATCATTGGAAAAAATTTCCATTTTTGAAAATTAAAAGTTTGAATTTATATAAAGATTCAAAAAGAAATTAAAGAAATTAATAGTTATAATAATACGATTTAGACAGAGTAAAACAGCCCATAGAATTTCAACAATACTATTTTAAATATTTATTCATAAGAATTTTTTTTTCATTTTTTCTAGAAATTCTTAAAATAAATATATTATAAGTTTAGAACAAATTTTGATAATTTATTCTTAACAATTTTCATTCAAAAGTTATTGATTATTTTCTAAAAAAATTCAAAGTTATATAGGAATTATAGACAAATTTAAAATCGATATTTTGAAACTTATGATCTTAATCTAAAAGTTCATAAAAATTCAAAAATCTCAAAATAGGCTTAAACTGATTTGAACTATATAAATATAAATTTTCATTGAATTATATTCATAAATAAGAGAGTAAGCAATATCGATTTTAGTGTGCAAAGGTAGCCCAAAACAGGAGTGGCCAGAAAGTATGGTGGGCGACTTAAATACTTTCATTATGAATTAATGAGATTTATTAACAAAATTATACAAATCTTCTTACTTATTGAAACCATACAACCCTTTAATGTTCTTAAACTAATTACATCTTCAAAATTAGTAATAAAAAGCATATTAAAGATTTATATGTGAGAGTTATTGCTTTTTTGTTATATATATATTTGATCCTCGATTTATATTTAAAATAGGTAGGATTAAAACCAAATGATTAAAAACGTCTTTCAATGTTGATTATCTGATCTTATTCGAATACATTAATTCTTTTTAATTATTTAAAATCAAATATAACAAATGCTTTATTGATTTATAATAACAGAATAATACTATTGTGTTTTGATTGAAGTTGAAATTTGCATTTTTGTAACTATAGCCATATCAATTATTCTACTGAGATGTTATTGTACAAAGATATCAGGACTTATACAAACTACCTGGGCATGTTCAAATTTCTAGAACATATTTAATTCATTTTCCATTTCCAACTCGAGCATTTTTTCTCTAATGAATCTAACATCCAATTCATTTTAGATTTCTATTGAAGTTGTGTTAAAATATATTGAAATGTATGAAAATGCTTGTATATAGTGAATTCGATAACTAGGTAATAATTCATAGTTTACATCTTCTTTCTATGTCATTATTTAACAGAGATTAATCTTCAGACTCAAAACAATACATTTGGGTTTAAAATATAGAGGTTTAAATTCAATTTATTGCTTTAATAATAATAGTATGGGTTTTATAAGCGCTTGTAATATAAAGCTCAGTATATTAGCAATACGATCTTTTCCAATATGAATCTTATTAATAATAATTCTGAATGAAATCTATAAAGTAAGATAATTTTATCGCTAAGAAACTTGAACTAATTGACTTATTGAGGAAATTGTAACTGTAATCTCGAATATATTGTTAATAATCAATGCATTGTTACATTAGTCATTATAATATAAATAATAAATTCAAAAATCAAATATTATAATATAACTTCTTTTTATTCTAGTTAAAAAATTAAATTAAAAAATCAAATGCAAAATTACTAGAAACTTTGATACAATTTTTTAATTGAATTTTATAATAAATTTTCTTTGAAAAAATATGTACTGAATAAGCATGATTTGTCTTTTTAACTTCTATATATTTAAAGTTCTGTTTTTGATTGATCTATAAGTCTTAAGTCTGAAATTGTATTATAAATATTACGCCATTGAAAAATATAATAAGTAAAGTATAACCTTTATTGATTTTCATAAATTATTTATATTGTGCTATGAAATTCTCAAATATCTGAAACTAACTATTATTTACCTACTATTTCATTCGGATTATATCAATTAATGATACAAGAACGCTTTTTCTAAAACCATAAATTACAGATCTAACAATTCATTCTATTCAAAATAAATAGATTGTTAATTTGATAAACTTAAATGTTATTGAAGTTGTTTTGAATATTCAAAGTACTTTTAGTATATCCTCAAGATAGTAGATAAATAACTCAAAAAGAATCAATAGGTAGGTAATAAATCTGATTACCAAGGTAATTTTGATTCAAGAATTTAATGATAATGAATTACAAAATCATATGTAAGTTGTTTTAAAAGATCTCTTTCTTAGTATAGCATGTTTTCTAAATTTTGTTGCCTAGGTACGATCCTATTATTCCTTTATATCTACATTACATAATCAAATACATGGAATTTAAGGTCTCTGTTCTAATAAATCATATAAATAAAAAGTTTATACCTAATTGTCTTTGGAATGCTTGATATAGCTTATCTACAAAAGTAAATTCTATTCTGAATCATGCTATTGATAATATATATGTGTACTATTAAATCAAGTATTACTACTTTACTGGGTGTTTGATCAGGCTCAGAAACAATTTAATGTCCGATTAAATTGGCATTCTATTTCATCAAAACAAGTATAAAAGCTTCAATCATTGTTTGTTATACACTTATCTTCAATTTGATTAAAATAAGTCATGTTTTTTTCAATCACAATATTATGAGAACTCTATTGTTTCCGTTATTACTATCTATTTGTAAGACGAAAACATAGTATAATAAGAAAAGAAAACTATTTTGCATTTAATGTATCAGCTATAACTTTACTTTTAATTTTTGTAAAAATCAACATCCTAAAATATTGAAACTAAGATTCAAATTGATAATCAAAAACCTATTCTCATTACAGAACACCGTATTTATTATCATTGTTTGTAGATATTCACCTAATTGTTTCTTTTACTAATGTTGAATTGAATGTTAACTTTTATTTTCTTTTGTACATATATCCATAATCAATAGTCTTTATTTTATGATTTATTTCAAACGCTATAAGCTTTTTTTTTTCATGTTTTATTGCTAGAATTCATGATGAATTTGCTAGTATTTTTGAAAGGTATTTTATAAAACTCTTAGAATCTATACTTATGCTTATGTTCTATAGCTTTCAGGAATCTGAAAACTTCATTTTTTAAATATTTTCTTCTCATCTAAATTCGCATTTTGAAGTACTCAAGAATTATAGATTTTGTTGAAAATTAATACAAACATTCATGCAAGAAAAATAAGCTTTTACCACTTTTTAACATTGAATAATTTTAATTTTAAATCCAAGATTGAACATAAATACGACTCTAAAGTCTTTATCTGCCTGGCACTACGAATTCAAACAAGAACACTTAAAACACCCTTGCATCTTAAAAACGGTTCTTTTTACTGAATCCATGAACTATTGAATTTAAACGGACTGAGGGATTTCAAAAATCTTCGATCTTGAAATCTCCTACTTTAAATCAGGATACCTCTCTTACCTATTTACATATTCACTTTAAACTCAAATAAAAATTGAGGATACCATTAAGGCCAAAACTCATTCTTTTTAACGTGGTTTATCATCGAGTAAATCATATCATGGAATGTACCACGTCAAAATACACCAAAATTAGCCTTTTCCTAATATTTACATTTTAATGATTAATCAACATTTTTTAGAAAAGGAAAAAGATTTATCAATAAGAAAAGATTTGCTATATGAATATTTAGTTTTTATATGAAAATTTATATTATATTCTAGAAAAATCAGAAATTATCACAATTTTCGTTATAAAAATATTATTTGAATAACAACTCCTATATTAATTAAAATTTTGAAGAACAAATTAGATTTTTGTAATATTTATATAATTAGATTTTATAATTTCAAATTTTATAAAATTATACTATTAGATGAAGAAAGTGCACAGTTACACACAAACGAATTTTATATGTATTTATAATAGCCCACTCAATGATATAACCTACTCGATAATAAACTATGTTATTGAATCCAAAATCCCTTAAACTTAAAACTGTGCTAAAACTCTTTCCTTTTTTTTTCTTGGTTCTGATAATGTTATTGAAATCACAATTCATTTAAATAGATTAAAATATTTAAATCATAGAGTTATATATATTTCAAAAAAATTAACAGAAACTTTAATCACCAAAACAATTACTGACACAATAGACAAGCAAACAATCATTAAATATAAACATATGAAAATGTTAATTTTTAAAGAAAACCTTTAGTTTACCACCTCATTATATTTCTTATGATGTCATTTTGTATAATAATTAAGGTTGTCATATTAATTCTCTTTCGATATTCTTATACTTCAATCTACGGAGATGCTTTTTTAATTAATCAGTTCACAAATATGAAGGTTTTTAAATTGGCCATGCTTTCATTCAATGACAAAAGTAAAGATAGTAATAGATAATAAATCTTTAAAACAAATGTTCAATGTTCAACAAGAATTCTTTTATTATTATTAAATTGATACTATTTGATTCTTTTATAGTAATAGAATGAATTCTTCTTAATGGGCTTTTCACATTGATCAAATTTTATATAGATTTTTTGATATCGTAAATGATTTATTCTTCGATATCTGCATTAGAACAAAACAAAACTACCTACCTAGGTAGACTATGAATGATAATCTTAATGATTTTGAACTTATACATTTACGAGCCTTATCTCAGCTGTTTATAACTAAAAAGCAATAAAAATCTTATCGTTAGTCTCTGTAATTGTATTTGATATTTCTCAAAACATAAATTTCTATTTGTTCTATTCAAATTTTAGAAAATTAAAAAAAAAAAAAAGATTTTAGTTGATTGACTTCTATTCAAATCTAAGTTTTAAAATCATTTGCGAATTAATGACTGATACAGACAATTAAAGAAAAATAGTATTTATAACTTTTAAAAATCTAAATCTAAATCTATGCCATTCAAAATCATAAAATCTAAGAATTATTCTGCACAAATAAATAGATTAATAAATAAAAAGTCTATCTATAATAATAGATTCTAATTATCAAGTTGAATATATTCTATTTGAAGAGCTATCTAACTATATAGGAGATGTAAAATTTGATTGGAGAGTTTAAAAAATTGATTCTTTTCGTATTCACTTAGATTTATATTACAACAACCAACTAATTAAAGTCATTCGTTGAATTTTTATGTTTACTACATAATTTACTTGTTACTTAATAAACTTTACGTAGATTCGATACAATTTAAAAATCTATAATAGACTAATTTAATATAGACTAATTTAATATTAACTTTTATTTTAACTTTTTAATAAATTAGATTTTTATCAATTTAAACATATATATCATAAATATCTTAATAGTTTATTAAAGTATTAATATTCATGTGACTATGTTAAATTATTAATAATTCAAAAAAGCTTGTTTTGAAAATTTGTTTCATTGTATTCCCATGTACCATACTATTTCAAAGAATAGCAAATCTCAAGTAATCACATTGATAAAGTTTATCTTTTAATCAATATTGGTAAGTATAATATCTTCAACTTCAATATAAAACAATACTATTAAAAAATAATAACATTTTGTAGGACAAATTATATGTTATTTTATTTTATACTTTAGAAGTTCTTTATGATAAATCATCACAAAATATTTACGAAATTAGATTATATACTTTTTTAATTTTATATTCATTCTTATTCATTGTTATTCTAAATCAACTGATAACAAAAAATTTCTCTCTCAAGTATATCTTCATTAATTATTAGACACGAAGAATTATTCATTCTATTTATTCTTTATAAGATGTCGTTTTAAACTATATAAATTTATAAATAATTGAATTTCTTGAAATCTTATAAACTAAATTTCAAATTTTAATTAATGAGCTAGGATATATTCAGTGTTATTAATCAGTATCATTATAAGAATACAAGAAATTAATATAAACAGACCAAAAGAATTTAAATTGATTTAAAATAAAAAGTATTAAAATGCTATTAATTGAAGGTTTGTTATACTGGTATTAAGTGACTCTATTTTAAAAATGCCCTTTTGTTATTAAATAGACTATTCAAAATTCATATTAATACGTAGTTTTTGTAATAATTATATCTTAATAATTAATCATTTACTTTTAAACAGAATATTTTTAAAAGAATCAAAATTACTATAATTTATATCACAGAATCATTGTTTGTAAAAGAACTACTATGAAAATTCGAATCTTGTTTTTACCAATAAATAAAAGTATTATACAAACGCTAATGCTATAATTATGAACCATATGAAATGATTTCAATTTTCAATTTTATTGTATTTTCAACTTATAGTCGAAAAAGAAAGAAATGTAATTGTTTTATATAATATCAATATTAAGAAGCTATTTGTCTTTCAGCTACATTACAAATGTAACGTGTAACAACTTTAATTCCAAAAAATTTTTATTCAAGATATTGAAAAAAGTATGATATCGGTTGAATTACATCTCAAGCTATCTAGATAGCTTAGAATCAATTACGTTTTTCTTATTATAAATAATAGTCATTAAAATTACAATAATCAACTATCTTTTTACAAGAGGCTTCAACTGTTTTCTATAGTATCTTCTATCAAAATGTTATGGATGTTTAATAAAAATGGATTTCAAATAGAAATCTGTTTATTTCACTTCAAAAATTTACAAGTTATTTCATTATCTCAAATATTAAGACAGGTGTAAAATTCCTTCAATCACTAAATTCAATTTCATATTATATAGAGAGACTGTACTGATAATAGAATTATTTTGCTGGAACGATTACGTCTTCAGAAAATAATTGTAATGTGATAATAATAACTGAGAATTCATTATAATATAACTTTTTTTTTTTACTAGATTCATTAATCATATAAGTAATCAGAATTCTTATTATAATAAAATATATATGTATCTTAATGACATTCTTATTATTCAAATCAGCAACAAGTCGAATTCCTATTTATAATAACTATACACCTCTATTCGATCGGTTTTATAAACACCCCAAAATAAGTCATTTTTTTCATTTTTTTCAAATAATTCTATTATATTAAAACTTATTAATCTACTGATCTATACATTAATAATGTTTAATTTAAAGTTCTATTTTGTTTAAAATAATCTAAAAAATATCTATATCTTCGAATTTCTAACATTAAAAGATTATTCGAAACTTTAATAATTTCAAATTTGAAAATTATAGATAAATACTTTATCATAAATAGTAATAACCCTATGTAGCAATATTCTATATCTTGATACATCAAATATTCAAAATATCATTTAAAATTTAATACAGACTATTTCAAATCGTTTTTATTTATAAAATATTATTATTTTAATCCTGATATAGAATATTGCTATTTTAATCCTAAATGAAAAAATTCAAATCGAATTATTTTTTTATTTCTTTAATTTCTTCTATAATATCATTTCTTCGAAGCTTTTATTTCTTATTTTTCTTTCTCTTAATTTTTTTAAAATCCAAAATTTCTCAACTTTTTTAGGTTTTTAATTTTTCTCAAAAGAAATCTTGATTTTTTAAGAAAAAAAAATTTTCTATATTAAAAAAGAAAAGACTTAAATAACAGCATTTTTTGAAAAAAAAAAAAAAAAAGAGTTTGAAATATCAAAAATACTATTTGAGATTATTTTAATTATTTTTCTGACATTTAATGTATTAATATATAGAATGTTGCTATATGAGGGGGTTGTTATTGTATAATAAATAATTTGTTTTAGAAAAAATTAAGAAGAATTATAATTCGTATTTTTATTATAATAAATTATTCTATTCAAAACTAAATCTATTCCAATAATAACTTTCGACGCAAAATGATTGTTGATTAAATAGAAGTACCCTGATACTATAAATATAGTGCTAACTATAAACCTATACTATATCAAGTCGATAGAACCAATGAAAATTCTCACAATAAAACAAAAAGATTCTCCTTTATCGACTTTGTTATTATAGTTTTGCAACTAATTTTATAATCTATAATAATATAAAGAGATGAAGAGAGCTGAAGTAGGTAGATATTAAGAAAATTTACAAAGAGAAAAAATGTGATATTCAAGATTTGTTTTTAGAAAGAGAAGAAAAAGAAGAAAGATATATGATGGAAAAGAGTTTTCGATATTATGTTTTCAGAATATATTACCATTTAGGTGCCTATGTATTTAGTTAGAAAGTTTGAAACTATTTAAAACATAATTGAAATAATTTATCTTGATTCTAAATGAAATAGGAAAAGCATGTTCGAATAATTGATAGTTTTATACTGAAAATTTTCATTTTTAATTTTATTTTAATATAAAAAGAAATACTTCCTAAAGATATAAAGAGATTGTAAAATTATATGAATAGGATTTTAGAACTTTATACCTCTGTAAAGAAAATCATTTTTCTTATGGTTTTAGTTTTTTAATAGAAACAGAAGTTCAAAGCAAAACAAAATCCCTAGTTTAATATGTTTCTATATTCTTAGGGATATACATCTCTTAAGTAAATATGAAGTAGCACCATTATTATTAATTAAGTGAAATATAAGCAAAAAATGAAACACATTTGTTTACATTAATTTTATGAACTTATTTGACTTTTTGTTTAAAATACTGAAATGGTATTGTATACGTATTTAAATAAAATAACTTTACTATAAAATAAGCATTGTTATTGAATTATCCAGCTTCATAGATAAAAATACTTTATATATTATCAAAATATATCTATCTTAGCATTATTAAATTGATAAACGAAATTAAAAGCCTTATATATAATTTATGTGTCAAATTTACATATATTATTTCAGTCGTTACAATATAAAAATTTATTATCAGGTAATAGAGTAAATAGAGATATTTACTGAACGATATAGACTATGTAAAATATTACTATAGATGTTAGTTCAAAAAAAATGTATTATGAAATGAATATCATTATCAAATAGATCCATCAACTACTATGTTCTTCTATTGTAGTCATATTTCAAAAAAGAAAATTGAAATGCAATCTCATCGAACTTTTTTCTCAATACAATATATTTGTAATTACCCAGATACTTATGAAACTTTGCATTTGATTAGGTCTCAATAAATCTTATTTCCTAGATATATAAAATTATAGTTTGTTGAAACCCAACAATTTTTGTAATCACTATATATACAGGAACATTTTGATCAGAATTAATCTAATAATTCCAAAGATTGTATTATTGGACTGATGACATAAGATATCTATTATAAAATCTAGTGTATTACAATAATATTAGAAAGAATTATTAATATAATATTTGTTAAAAGAATCAACATTAAAATACAGAATAAAGAATGTAACAAATCAATCATAGAAACTCAAATCTAATATCACATAAGCTCTGACAACTTTGTAATGTGATTTCAGAAAAACAATTAATTAAAATAGGTATAGTTGTTGAAATTCAAGCTTGGATATAAACTTAAAGAAAAATCAGAGTTTGTATGATATTTCATATTGTAATAAACTGATCCAGCTTTCATATATTTTATAACAACTTTATCTTAGTCATATTTCGAAATGGGTAAAATAATTTAAGTAACGTCTTATGTTTCTGTTCCAATAATCTCAATGATTCCTCTTAATTATTTTACATAAAGTCTTTTTGATTTGTAAGCAGTTTTAATTGGAATTGTTTTTAAAAAAGTAAAATAACAATGTCATTCTTTCACTATGAAATAATTTTTTTTTTTCAGATTGATTATAATAGTCGATTCTAATATTTTTGATATAAACTAATTGTAATATTATAATAAGTATAGCGATAAAATTGAATTTATCTATTAAAGAAATAATTCTTCGATAATGTGATTTATAGCCGAGTGAATCATATCACTAAACACTCTCCTTATTTATTGATGGAATTTTTTGGTAATAAAAATTGTAATTTATTTTCTTATTGAATACAATAAAAATATTCACATAGAAATTAGATTTGTAAGAAATCAAGTTTTTATCACTATTTCTCATTTTTTTATTTTTAAAAGTAATAATTATTAATTAATGACTAAAATAGGAATATTTTGAAATATTCTATTCGGTGATATGATTTGTTTGGTGATAAACCACATTAATGAGAATTATAATTCATCATTATTTATAGATAAAAGAATTTATAACTTTAAAAGTAAACAGAAAGCTACTAGGTATTATTTTAATAGATAAAATAACTTCTATAGGTCCAACGTGATTTATTATCGGATCGCCAATATCACCGAATCACTGTTTTTTATATTATTCAATTGCATCGATTTCAATATGCGATATTTTAATGAGTTATTATAAAAACAATGTCAAAAGAACTCTGAATTATCTTAGCTATTAAATTTATTCATAAATTTAAAAATGTATCAATTATCAAAGTTATAAAAATCTATATAATGTCGCGATTTATATAATGCGACAGAATTAGTAGTCAAAGTCATTAAATGAAGATCTGAGCGAATAGTTATGATTTCATAAAAAATTGAAGAGGAAATGATTATTGAATATATATTTGATATAAACATAAAGGATTTTTATTTAAATTTAGTGTAATAACCCCGAATGTCATTATTCCATATATTGATATCTCAATTAGCATATAACAAAATGAAATATTATTATTTCGTTATTATTATTGCTAAACTTATAGACTAGCAAATATTAAATTTAATATACAATTTTAAAAGAATCGATGAAATAAAATCAAAAAAATTAGAGTTGTTAATTAGAGTTCAAAGGATTTATAGATATAATTTTCGAAAGATTATAATGAAAATTGGAATTGCTAATCATTTTTATGGAAATTGAATTATAAAGAATAACTATTAAAATCTATTTATTATAACAAAACAAATCCAATTTTTAATATATTATATATAAATTCAAATTTTCATTGGAATATCTTGAGAATTATATAAATCTATTTCTTGGATTTTTTTTTAAATATTTTTGTTTCTTTTTATTTTATTTTGTAATTTCCTAAAAGGATATATATTAGAGTGAAAAGTTGTTTAGTATTACAAACTGCTAGTTGAGATTATTTTAATTAAAATCCTGACATTTGAGATATCAATACATAGAATAATGACATTCGGGATTTTTACTATTAAATTTAAAAATATAGAAAATATAGTAAAGTATATTTTTGAATTGAGTGATATGAGATGTATTAAAAAGTTTTAAATGTAATGGTCTGTAAAGTGTTATTTTATATTAAAGTGACGTTCTAATTATGTTTATAGTTTTCTAAATATATTCTGCAAAAATATTACATATTTATGTTTATTACTATATTTAAAACACCTGAATTAGTTATTTGATATTAGTTGTTCTCATAATCTGAAATGATGATATAGTAGTGAAATTGATAGATGTATTAGAGTATATACTAATTATGTTTTGAAATATAAATTTTTTAACATAGTTTTTAAATTTGCATTTAAAGAATGAGATTTTTTAGAATGTAAATCTATGAAAATATATTTAAAAAGTCAAATGAAATTTTAAAAAAATATTGATATATAAGATATCTATGTAATTGTATTGCGGAGTAATGTTTATTCTATAAAAAGCTTTTCGTATATAGTTTTAACAAAATATTGATATTAAAATTGGATATAATAAGTATTAAAAAGAAGTGAATTCCAATAAAAAGGTTTTTATTTATTTATGTCGTAATAAGTATGAAAACAAGGGATATATTATAAAAAGCTGTTAAAATAATAGAATAAATTTTAAACTATTGAGTTTTCAATAAATTTCAATCAACTGATTCAACTGTTATCAAATAATATAGATTTAATGTGATTGAATAGTATAAAAAGGGATAAGTCAATGGTGTTAGTGATCTGGTGATAAAACGCGTTAATATAGATTTAAGCACAATTTCCAGTTTTCCTATTTATATTTCAAAAGTTTATTCTTTTAAACCCTATCTAGGTATTATAAGAAAACTTATATAATAACATTTTAGAAAGATTTTTGTTTTCTTAATTATTTATTCAATTAATGATTTTTCCATTAAATTCAAAATGTTATATATATAATATATCTGCATACTAAAATCTTTTAATGAATTAGATCAATATTGATTAAAGTAATTATATATATATCTAAGTATATAATAGTTCTTAAAATCTGTATTATTTACCTAGATAGTAAGTTAATGTTATATATATTTGTAGAGCTTTTAAATTATAATTAATTAATGAATATGAATGAAATGTACTTTATAAAGATATATATAATATTCTTATCAATGAAACTTTAATTTAAATAACTTAAAGTACTTTTTGTCTCTAAAATTTGATCAATTAATATCAAAAATACAATAATTCATCAATATCAAAAATAATATTAAAAACAGATACTCAAAATCGTTAAATTTAAATAAAACTCTTAGTACATCTTTTTTTTCTAATAAATAGTTCAAATCTAATACATTTTATTGTTCCAAGATATCAATAATACTTTATTTGTAATAATAAAATTGAAATTTCTTTCAAAAAATTTCATATCTTAATTTTATTTTGTTTTTAAATCCTGGAAAATATTGGACTTTGATGATTCTTGGAATCAACTATAAGAAGTTTTTAGGTTTAATTGAATTTTCAATACTTTATTGAAATTTATAATAAGTGATCAAGTGAGAGATATTTACATGTGTTTCTTGTGTAGATTGATAATCTTCATTTAAAATTAGGTTGAGATTCAGATTTAGATTTTTGAATTGACTCAAATTCTATGGTTTTTGTGTTTAATAACATTCTTAGTATTTATTGAAAATTAAATACAAAAACCCAAATGGATAATATAAGTTCAAATTTTAATATAACAAGAATAAGTAAGCGCCTTTACAAATTACTATTTTCAAATAACCAAAAACATTCAATAATTTCGAAATTTGAAATTAAAAATAGGAATAATTCAAGTCTTTTAGATTTTTAGATTCTAAATATTGGATAGTATAATGGTCAAAGATATCAAATTTAAAGATATAAAAATTACTATTAAAAGTATTAACAAGCCTCAAATTCTCATTCATCTCATTCATATCCGAATTAAACAATTTTGAATAAATATTTGATTGATGTAATATTGCTAATAATACAAAAATGAAATTAGTGATTCAAACAAATCAAGTAGAATAGGTATAATTTTAATTTTCAATATTATACGAACTGTCATTTTTTTGAATATTTAAATTTATATATTGATAATAGAATACTATTTTCTTTTATAACAAGCTTCATTGTAAAGAATAAATATCAAATCGTTATATACTTAAGCTTTTATAGATATTTCAGTTTTAGTTTAAATCATTACGTTTGATACTATGAGAAACTATTTATTTGAAGAAATATCTTTTCGAGTCTACACTTCTATGACTTTATTCATCATATAAAGATTTGTAATTTAATTTCAAGAAATTCAAATTATATTAGTAAACAAAAAAGCCAGATAATTAAATATACACAAATTTCATATTGAAGACAAAGCAAATTTTATAATGAAATAAAGTATCTAGGTGTATAATCATAAGCCATATTATTACAAAAATTAATTTTAAATATCAAAGTTTTAAATTCAACATTCTCATTCTAAAATGTTCTATAAAGATTTTTTGACATATAATATTAAAAACAAGATTCAATTTCATTCTTAGATAACAGCTTTGAAATATAAAAATTCGTTTAACTAAGAAAAAAATGAGATAAAAGAAAATCAAAATTTTATCAAAAATTTATGCAAATTGCTACCTCAAAAAGTTTATTTCTTTAATTTTATATCAAACAATGTCAATTTAAGTTAAGTAATATAAATTTGAATTTTCTTCTTATATTTCTTATCAATAAATAATTCTGCTTGTTTTTCGTTAACAATATCATGATTATTAAATATTAGGATTTCAAATTTATAATACAATCTTTTTTACCTTTTATTTCTTGCTATCCAAATATGTGAAAGTAAAAGTATTGTATTCTTTTTTTCATACTTTAAATTCTAATTGATTGCTCTAATTATTTAATTAAACAGTCATTTATCTATTCATTTTGGAAAACAAATTAATTATATTTCATTTCCTAGGAGAAATTTGTATCAATTTCATTCAATCTATTCAAAATAAACCCTCTATAACTATTAGGAGATTTTATCGACAAAATTCATCTAATCAATATTAAACAAATCCATAATTTTCTATTTTCTTTTAATATTCGGAAGGATTTCCCGACTCAATTCTATGAAAATCTATCAAACATTGTAAACACTCTTATCTATCATTATTATTAAATCAAAAAAACAAGAAAATCAGTTTCTGAAGTATTTAAACCTGACAATATACTTTTTCAGATGTATAGAATCATTTTCTAGTTCAATCTGCTTTTAGTTACCTAGGTTTGTGATAAATATAAGATCAAACGTTTTTATCCCATCAAATAATTAAGAATAAATATGTCAATGTTTCAAAAATGATATTAATCTAAAATTTTACAAATTACAGTTGTATTTAATAATATCAACATCCGATGCATTCTAATTATATGTTTTCTTATTATAAGAAAGTAAAGATGTTGATAAGCATTGGATTTTCAAAATAAAGATTAAAGATCTAAGATTAATTCTTTTCAAAAATACTCAATTAGTATCGTACTTTATATTTTCTTTTGAAAAATCATACCATAAATTTAGTAAATAATATTAAGAAGAGACCTTGTACTTAAAAATAACAGTAACTTCATTTTCTTGATTTAAATAACAGAAAACAAATCGAGACACAATAAATATACCTACATACATAAAATATTAAGACAAAAAGCAACTGATTCGAAATTCAAATTTAATCAACATTATGTTTTGTATTTTTAATACACAATAAACAACAAAAACTCGCATGAATGCTCAATATCCTTATAGATTTTTCCTATTCAATTGATGCTACCTAAATATAATTCTATATTGAAAGTATATTAATCATGCAATATATTTACAGTAATGTATTAGATTCGTCTTAATGAAGCTTTCGTATTTCTTATTAGATTATATAATTCTTCAATATCAAGAGCTATTTAATTTTTCAACATATAAAAAGAAAAGAAATCGAAGTTATTAGGAAAATTATTAATCTTAATTTTTTTCTAAATCTATCTGAGATATTAAGTTTAATTTATGAATTATTGTTATTATTAAAGCAAATGTTTCTCCGAATAGGTTTTTTTATAGACATTCAAAATAATTTTGATGATCAAAATGACGATTTATTTTATTACAAATATATGATCAATAGTACTTGATTTACACAATCGAGTTTTTTATTCAAACTTAGATTTATCAAAGGGTAGTTATATAATATTATACTTTCTTTTTCATCTAAAAAAACGATTATTTTTGATATTACAATATCTGTGTTAAGATATAAAAATATTAATTTGAATCCTTTTTACAATCATTAAATGATTCTCAATTTCTTTTTAATAATCAAGAATTAAGATTTATATATCTATTTATCTCATTCTGTTTAAAAAAAAGCACATCTCAGTAAAAATTTTTATATATATAGAGAGTTCCTTTTTAATATTTAGATGAATTTATTGTTTAATATATTCTTGTACTTTCAAAAAAAATCCAAACAGTAATAGAAAATACTACTTGCTATTCTTCCCTCATAGAAACACACATAACGAAGATAATTTGATTGAATCTATTATTTACGCAGGCAGGTAATGATTTCTATTTTCAACACTATTCATACTTAGGTAGGTATTAACTCCAAAAATATTTCTATTGTTAATAATAAAGATTGGTTTTATTCTGATTTTAATTTTGATCTAGGTTTAACTGGATATTTTGGAGTTCATACGATTTGAAATATTTATGAATGTATATTCAATAGGCTTAAGACTGTAAGATTAAACTGATTAAAAATGAATTAGATTATAAAGTGTATTGTGTTATGATAATATTCTTAATAAGAACTATTTATTTTTTGGTAAATTTTTTGTTTGTTTTGATATTTTCATAATAAGTTTCTAAGACATCACATTTTTCAATTAAATTTACAAGAATCTTCAAATGATTTAAAGTCAATATTAAAATACAATTATGAAATAAAACTCAGGTTTCTTATGTATTTTACAATAGCAATCCTATGTATACATTATTAATTCATATACTAATCCCTTTTGTATTAAAAATACTATTTGAGATTTAGTAGTTACTAATTCAAATCGTTTTTAATTCAAAATATTGTGTTCTAATCTTAATATAGAATATCGTTATTTTAGTTTATAAAAGTTACAATATTATTAATTTCTTCTTTTTCCCAAATAATTCTTCTAATTTGTCTATTCTTTTAAACAATCAGAATAGAATACCTAGGTATTAATATTTTAAAATTAGAAACTTTTATAGTAAAACCAGTGGTTTACAATAATAATGAATTATTATCAATTGAAAAGCATTTTCACATCAAAAATCAACATTCTATTATATTTTCAAATATGAAAATCTTTATAATGTATAACTTAAATCCTTTTAAAAATCATTTTTAAAACGTTTTATAATAATAATTAATATTTTTCATATTCCAGAATCCTCAGAAATTTATGTTGTAAAAACCTATGTAATTGATTTAAAATATTAAAAAATTACTTGATTTTCGCTTATTTTATTAAGAAATCTAGTAATTCTGAATTTCTTTTTTTAATTTTCTATTGATATGATTCGATCAATAAAAATCTGGAAAACAATCAATCTTATTCTTATTAAAATATTATCAAAAACAAATAGATTTGAAAAAAGAAAATATTATATTATATTAATAATAATAAAAACTATATATTAAAATGATAATTTTTGATGTGAAAAGGTGTTTTGGCTGATAATTGTCGGCATGTGCTGTGGATCGAAAAGATTGATTTGTATAATAATAGATTAAGTATCAATATATAGAGCAATAATGTGTGACATTATTATATATTTAAATGATTGGTACAATCATTTTATATTAAATTCTTTCGATTTAAAAACACGGTTGAATCCATGTCTAAATAGAAATATGATAATATTTTCTATATACTATAAACAGAATTCTTTTCTATATTTAACTTGATATAAGATTCTTAAGAAGTTTGATCAAAGTTCATTGGAAATTAAAGTAGCTCTATTGATAAGAAAATAATTGAATTCAAATTGTATTTAGATATGAAATTATAAAACTTCACAACCCTATTTGAGAATGAATACATTGTTCTGTTGAAAAAAGGTCTTTTGATTCAATAATTCATGTAAACAATTCAAAGTTGATAATAAATGAGACTTATAAATTTATTGGATCCATGAATTTAGATTCTAAATTGTAACAAATCATTTTACTTGGCTTTTTGTAATCACAAATAATTACCCACTTACTAATACTTTCTACAAATATTTTTCATATTTCTTAAATTTTTTGCTTATATTTGTAACGAGTGTTTTAAGGTATCAAAGATTAAAAAGTTTAGATTTTTGAATCAAACAAAATTCGCATGATTATTCAAATAGAACAAACTAGGTAGGTATGTAACTTTTTAGGACTTAAACTTAAATCTAGATCTAACTGTATATATTCCTTTTCACTTGCTACTATTTCCTTTGTGATTAATTAAAATTATTGAAGACACCAAGGGCCGTTCGACCTACACTTTTAACCGTATATACTAAAGTGTACACAAGTAAAATTTTTTCATTACACAAGGAAAAAGATGGGTTTATTAATTATTTAACTCGCATTATACAGAATATAGTTTTGAAATAAATATAGATCGAATTCAAAACAAAATCTTCTTAATAATCTTATTTTCATAAATCTAGATCTTATCATTCTTATTGTTAAATAAAATAATTTTACATAATAAATTAGTTTGAAAATAAAATAAAATAAATTGTACACCTGTACAAAAAGCTTACTACAAATCTACTTTTTATTTTGATACTACATTCAGGAATACAAACAAAAGTATAGATTTCTTTTGCATCTTTGAACTAATGCAAACGAAATAGCTCAGAGGTATACATCTTGAGTTATTAATACAAAAAATTTTATAGCTATGCATTTTTTATTGCGCATTATTTACACAAGCCTCGAGGCAAAGGGGCTCTGACTGTCAAATTCAATTCGTTTTGAAATCTACAGATTCTTTGATTTATGGCATTCAATTTTTGTAAATTTGAACATACATTTAAATCAAATTTAGAACTGATATACTATATTATATTGGAACTCCTTCTCTACTCTTATTTCTAATATGAACATTATCATCAAAACCAAATAATTTTCTGAATGAATCAAAGATGCATGGAGTTTTTCCTTGTAAACTTTTGAGAAAAAAATTGGTGGGATTGTGACTAAACAATTAAAAGAGAAACGACTATATAAATCAAAATTGAAAAAGTAAAGCCATCAAATTGATTCTCATCTAATCACTAATTGAGTTTTTATTGATATAATTTTATAAATAATTCATAGTTATGACGTCGATCTTTCAATCTTTTTAATTTTCATGTTATAGTATTTCAATATCAAGAGTTTATTTGTATTTTCCCTTCGATGAATTCATTCCTATCTATGAAAGAAGTTTCAAATTATATCTCTTACAATAATTCAGTTTGAGATTCATTGTTTATTATTCTTGTTATAAAAGTAATACCTCCTTAAGTAGTTAGATCAAATATAGAACCTGATAATTAATAGATTATCATAATAGACTAAAACCGAAAACATTCATGTACTTCAAAATGATGAAATATTAATTCTCAAAAACTGATTTATTTACCTTAAGAATTACAATAATCGAATATTTTATTCAAAGTTAAACTAAACTATTTTAGTATTGCTAAGATAGACTGAGATGTTTTTATATCATTAGAATTGATTTAAATTTGTAATTATAAGATAAAACGTACAACAATTAAACCTATAATATTTGTGTCGAAATATTGTCATAATAATTAAATCATCATTTTTAATTGTAAGTTTAAAATGGATATAAGAGTAGTTAAACTTATATCTGAAAATCTATAATTGAAAGATAAAATAAAGAAAATAAGAAACAGTTGTCATTAGATTTCAATAGTGTAAAAGTGCAAAAATAATCATTCGCATTATTCAAAATCTATGAGCATTTTTGTAACAACAATGAATATTTTAATTCCAATTTCACAAGAGACATTTAATATGCTCTCAGCAAACATAAATATATTTACAGATCTTGAATGTGAATAATTTGATGTTTAAATCCTAATTTATTATTTTGATTATATTGATTTACAAACCTATTAAATTCACATATCACATTTAATCAATCCTTTATTAAATACATCGAAAGATATGATTATCAATTCTTTTCGAAGAAACTAGTAATATTTCAAAAATCTAAAAACATTCTGTTTTGTATTTTGCTGAGGAAACGTTGTAATGAAAACTTGAATCTTCAATGATATCTTTTTATTATAAAATTGGAGTATGTTTTCGTATTATGTTTCAGAAAACAGTATAAAAAACTTTATTCCCAAGAAACTCGATTTACAAGTTCCAAACATAACTTTATATCCCTTTTTAATAGTGAATCCTTTCGTCATATCTTCAGTTAAATATACAAGTGTATTAAATTTGACTTTCTATTATTTGATTATAAAATTTAATACAATAGGTGATTTTACTTCCATATATATTATCTCAGCTAAAGCAAGAACAGACTTGCTAACATTCATGTATTTTTTTTATGGGCTTTGAAGCTTACTACACCTACACTCATACTACACAACTTTCAGAATGTTGAAAAATAAAAAGATTTTAATTACTCTTTTATTCCTAAATTCAAATATTGAAACTTCGCAAAGGTTTTACATCTTTGAAAGCAGAAATCTACACACCCATCTAAAAAAAAAAATGTTTTATGATTCTTAATAAATGTTGATAATTCTTGGGTAATAATTCTTAATACATCTGATAAATCTAATAAATCTAAGTAAATACCTCTCTCACTTCCCAGTCTCTTGAGCTTCGAATAGAAATACCAAAAATGCGATTATGCCCAGAAAAAATTATTATTTCGTATTTAAAAATAAAATAAAATGGAATTCAAAACTATTGAGATCTTTAATCAGAATGAAAATAAATCCAAACTAGAATCTGGATCAAAATTTAAATCTATACTTTTCACTTACCTCTCACTTTAGGCTTTGATGGGAGTATGAAAGATAATATTAAGCCCAAAAATTATTATTTTTATTAAATTCAGAGACCATGCCTATATAGGTCTTAAATATTAAAATCTATATTTAAGTCTATATTTATATAGTACCTAGGTATAATAAAGAAGGGCGAAGATTCAACATTTGTACACAGTGCCTTCCACAAACCTATTATTATTTTATTGGAATTCATAAAGCTAAGACTGAATTATCATTATTTTTAGCAATCTATAAATTGCATGGATCCTTTTTCTTCAAATAATTATTTTCTAGATGTCTGATTATTTTCTCAACAATCTTTTTAATATTTTTATATAATATAAAATCAATCTTATTAATTGAAAAATGGGTTAAGAAAACACCGAAAAAACAGTAAAAAAAAGTCTTCTAAAAGTAAAAGAGGGATTTTTCAAATTTTCGGGATTCATAATTTAAGAAATTTTAGAGCAGAGACTTGAAGCTTATCTAAAACCTTTTATTATTTAAATTAATATATATCTACCTTGAATAGAGGAAAAGAATTATATAGATAATAATTAGGGTTGTATATAGATAATAATCAGGGTTATATATAGAGAATAATTATAAAATCATATATAATAAGTTCAAAATACTTTCTAAAGTAAATAATAGAATCACAATATTTCAAAATCAGAGATTAATGATTGTTTAGTAGAAAATCCCTTTTTTCTTATAGTTTTTGAATCCTTTAATTAATAATATATTATTATGATTTTTTAATTTAATATACAATAATAACCTCATATAGTGAGATTCTATATATTGATATTTTAAAATATCAAAAATATAATTAGTATTATCTCAAATAGAATTCTCGATATTTCTATGTTTTTTATTATCAATAATATTATTATTTGAGGTTTAATTTAAGTTAACTCAAAAACTAATATTTTGATTTCAAAAACATTTATTATTCTAATTTTGAAAACTATGATATAAAAGGCTTAATTTGATTTAAGTTAATTATACAGAATTCTATTGTAATAATATAAATCTTAAAACATATTCATTTTTTTTATTTGTCTAATAAAACATTTATCAATAACAAAATAATAAAAATATTCAGACTAATATATTTAAACAATATTGAAAGATAATAAAGTGAGCGAAAAGTAAGAGAAATAAAGAGAAATAAAATTTATTAAGAATTCATTAAACAACTTTTTAGATATATCAAAAGATTATATCATAAATTATTGGAAAGATGTATAAATTTCTGAGAATACTGATCATTTTAAATTATTTAAATTATTAAAAACTCTAATGATTATTTGGCAATTTTAAGTATTCAATATATACATTTATTTATAAAAGAATTTAGATCCAACAATTCAAAACAATTTAAAATAATCAGTTCAAATATATTTTTAGTTTTAACAGCAAGAAACATTATATTTATATATATATAAAATATATATTATATCTTTTCAATATTTGCAATAAAATTAGAATATTAATATCTTTATAAATTTATACTAAAATATTAATATTTTTATGAATTTGAGTTAAATCAACACTTTCAAATTGAGACTAGAATATTAATATCTCAAAAAACAAAACAATCTAAACTAGTATATATTAAACCACAACTAGCAATTTTAACATTTAAGATATCGATACATGAAATATTGCTATGTGAGGCTATTACTATTTAATATATTTCAGTATCCTTTGGGAAATCTTTTCAGATATAAATCAATACTAATACTACTATTACTATTATTACTAGTATAATAAAACTTTTCTTTTCTTTTTGAACATTATTGAGTTCAAAATCTTTAAAGCAGTTAGATATATATCAATTATTTAGCTTAAAACTTTTTGAAGAACAATTAAAACAAGTGGGAAAACAATAAATGAATAAGTAATTACTTATTGTAAAATTATCAAAACTTTTTATTTAACAGTCTTGGATTTGGTAATTGATTAGATTTCTTTTAGCATCATCTCATAGATTATTTACAGCTACTATACCTATTCTCTAATTTGTTTCATTTCAACATTTCTAATTTCTCTAGTAAGTCAATCACCCTACTTTCTGGCCACCCTTTTACACCAAAAATCGCTTTTTTGGCCTATCAATATCTCACTCAAAAGATAATATTATTATATAAAATTTAATGTAATGAATCTATATATCGATGTTAATAATAAACTAGAATTTTAGAATTTTAGAAATTTTCTGGATTGAGAGCTGAAGGCTCAAAATATTGATTTTTAAATTTGTATATAAATCATATACAAATTTAAAATTCCAATTAGAATTCTAATAAAACTACAACAAAAATGAAGAAAAATAAACTATTTATTTTTTCAATACTTTTGAACTTATATTTATATAGAAACTCAAAAGAAAATTACAAAAAATTAACAGTTATAGACATAAATCTTCTGCAGGGATTATTAATCCATGTAATTTCGAAAATACCACTATATATATTTATTTAATAATTTCAATATATTTTTGAATCTATTTCATCGGATATTATCTAATAGTAAAATAAAAACATTTAACGTGGTTTATCAGTATGTGGGCCATATCAGCATGTGGGCCATTTGAAAATACACCAAAATTAGGCCTTTTTCAATATTCTTATTTCAATAACTAATCATTTTTTTCGAAAAAGAAAAGAATATTGAATAATAATAAAAATTCAGTTTTTAAAAAATCTAGTTTTTACATAATATTCTTATTATATTATAAAAAAAGTGGAAATTGTCACGATTTTCGTTACAAAAAAGTTATTCCTTTAATACCTATTTTAATAATTCGAATTTCTAATAAACAATTAGATTTTTATAATAATTATATAATTAAATTTCATACATTCAGATTTTATAAAATTATATTATTAAATAAAAAAAGTGTATAATTATATACAAACAAATTTTATATATAAAATAAAATGATTTATATAATGATATAACCCGCATACTAATAAACCACATTAGTTTATTTTTAGGGACTTTTATTAAAAAGTTGTAAGAGTTTTAATTGGAATTTTGAATTTGTGTGTGATTTATATATAAATTTAAAAATCAATATTTTGAGCCTTCAGCTCTCAATCCAGAAAAATTCTAAAATTCCAAAAACCTATAACGTGATTTATCAGCATACGAGCTATATCATTATATAAGCCACTTTATTTTATATACAAAATTCATCTATATATAACCATACACTTTCTTTATTCAATAATATAATTTTATAAAATCTAAATGTATGAAATTTAATTATATAATTATTATAAAAATCTAATTGTTTATTAAAGATTCAAATTATTAAAATAATTATTAAAGGAATAACTTTTTTGCAACGAAAATCATAACAATTTTCACTTTTTTTATAATATAATAAGAATATTATATAAAAACTAGATTTTTTAAAAACTGAATTTTTATTATTATTCAATATTCTTTTCTTTTTCGAAAATAATGATTAATTATTAAAATAAGAATATTAAAAAAAACCTAATTTTGATATATTTTCAAATAGCCCATATACTAATATAGCCCATATACTAATAAACTACATTAATTAAATCTAAAACAATCTAATATATATATATATAAAATCTTATTAAACTAGGGGCCTGCGAGTCCCCAGACCTCTTGCTTTTTAAGAAAATATAGAAATGTAAAAAAAGAAATTATATTGAAAGTTTATAGGTAAAGTCAATTTATTACTTTATAATATATATTTAGCTTTCTATTTAGATTTTTTAATTTTTTTTATATTTAAATAAATCAATAATTATATTATTAAATAAAAAAAGCTATAATATTAAATAAAAAAAGCTATAATATTAAATTTTAAATTTTTAATAAATTTTTTTTTTTGAAATTAGTATTATAAAAACTATATTATTTGTAAGTTTTTAGTTTGCTATACATAGTTATTATTATTATTTTTAATATAATTTATATTAGTTCAAATAAGTTAATTGAAATGATTTTGTTGAAAAAGTCTAAGGGTTTGTGTTATAGTTATATTGTTAAGGAAGTTATAAAATTATTATAATCAATGAGATTGTTTGAATTGAGTTTTATTAAGTGAGAGTTCTTTTTTTTGTGTGCATACAGTTTTCGGTCCTTGCGGACAGCAAGAAAATTAACGAGGTAAACCTTCAATTATTTTGTGTTTTGATAGAGATATTAATAGGTCAAAAAATCGATTTTTAGTGTAAAAGGGTGGCCAGAAAGTAGGGTGGTTGACTTATAGATTGATATGCAGGACATCCGTTTTTTCTAACGAATCGACTTTTAGTTATGAAAGGTGTTTTAAATTATTACATAAGTTGGTTATTATTCTGAAAAGCTTATAATAATTAGTTCTTTTTAGATTTCCTAAATAATAATAGTCAAACAGGTTGATATTACTAAAATTGATATACATTTATTCGTGAATTATTTAGATTTTAGGTTTATAATGTAGATCTTAAATTTTAAATGTAAATATTCTAATTTCAAATGTTATATATAAATTCTTGTTTAAAACTATAGACTTTAATCGTTATAAATTCAAATAATATGATCTTAAATTTGGCTTGATTTTAGTTGTGTAAAAGTAAAGAAATTTATCTTTAGTTGTAGGATAATAATAATAATAATAATAAATTCTGGAAATTCACGGTCTGAAGATTCTGTTTAATAGACGACTAGTCCGATTATCAAAAACCCGTCCCTCGAGGTACTTATTCATATATCTAATATGATTTCAAATGATTTCCCAATAAATGAAATTATGATTAATTTTTCAAATCTTTCAGTTGTCTATCGATCTGTTAAATCATTCTGAAAATCAATTCGAACCCACCCTTAACACACAGCAGTACTTCTCATTTCGCTACAGAGCACGATCTGTATTATCTATACTTTTATTTAACAAAATTATGTTTATCCTACTAGTTAAGAATATTACTTATGAAATCCGAGATGTACAAGGCTAATTCAAGGTAGGAATGAGTATCTTTATAAGTAGTTATATGAATAAAACTACCTAGTCTGAAGCAATAAAGGAATGGAAAGGAAAGCAAAGAATGTATAAAGAAGCGGACTAAGAAAATAGCAGTATAAGAGTAGTTCACATCCCAAAACCAAGCCCATCATTATACCATAAACGCATTTGATCACATTTCGATTACTGGCCATGTAGAAAAAGGGTGCTCAACACCCTCCACCACCACCGCCACAACCACCACCCCCTCCCCCTCCCCCTCCACCGCAACCCCCGCCTCCTCCGCCTCCTGCACATCCGCCGCCGCTTCCTCCTACTGCACCACCTGCACAACCACCTCCACCACATCCACCACATCCACCAGCGCCGCCACACCCACCAGCTGCTACTGTACCTCCACAAGAACCAGCTGCACAAGCTCCGGCCATACCCGCACCAACAGGCATCACGCACGGATCTCCGGCATAGTAGATCGGAGCACCGACGTACATCGGACTCATGTACGGTCCATACATCATGTATGGATAGCCCCAAGCCGTGTAATAATAATCATCTCTGGGAGGGATAGTTCTTCCCTTCTGTTCAGCTCTTTGACGAGCTTTGTCATATGCGTGATTCATTTCGGATTTATTTCTTCGGCTAAGTCTATCGAAAACCAAAGCACGGGTTTCGGACTCTTCGACACGAACAGCGGAGTGCGCGCTGATGTGTGCGCTATTGTTGGGGTCACACTACAAAATTTGGGATCAGTATTGCCTATCAAGGATAAAATTCGAAAGAAGATGAGGTATCAATGCTACATATGGAGTATATGGGTGGGTAATATTAAATGAAGCGTGTAATCAGAGAATGAAAGCAGGCAGTAACAGCAAAGAAATTAGTGAATTTCTTGTCAGTTTACTCACTTGTCTTGCTGCTCCGGATGTATAAAAAGTGTCCAGAACTTTTTCGTGTTTGGAGGTTCCGAATATACGGCTTGAAGAATCAATGTGCTTGGAACGAATAGCTGAAAAATATTAGTATACACTGGATGAATAGGAGATAGACATTACCCTCGCAATACCAACAAGTGCATTCAGAATACACTTGCCTGTAGAGTCTCTCATAGGTCTTACTTGTCCATTCGAAGGCAGTAGAGAGAGCGTCTTCTTCCATCTTATCATCATGATCTATAAATTTCAGGCATTTTGAGAACGTAAAATCGTAGTATTGTTTTGGCGATAGTTGATGAGTATGCCAAGCCAAATCAACGTCCAAGGTTGGAACACAACCCTCTTTTGGATGGAGACGCATGATATCTATGAATCTTTGATACTTTGTAAGTAATCGACTCATCGTTTCTCGAGCAGCCGGGGAATGAAGCCAGTCAAGATTGGCCATTTTATCGACAAAGACACTCTGACGAATCACAGCCCCTCCAAGTTCAAGCGCGAAGATTGAAGAATTTTGCCAATATCTCGACATCATCTTTCGAACAGAAAGGCACTCTCCTCGTAATAGGGTGCTCCTCCCATTGTTGATTTTCTTTAAAGCTGATTTGCTTTTGAATGTTTCCTCGATAAGATCCCTAACATCGGTCATAGAGGGCTTTGTATCGGGGTTTCTATCAATTAGTTCTAGCATTTTTACCTTCAGCCCAACAGTAACCATACGATTGGGGAATGAATTTTGGTGCCAGGAAACAGATTTTGTATCTGGGGCATCTGGAATGCCAGTACTAGGAGATAAAATTGTGCCTCCTAGAGGATAGTCTCTCATGATCAGATTTTCAACCTCTCTCTTAAATTTGGAAACTCGCAAGAGATCATGATTGATTTGGCCACTGCATTTGTGGCAAATTTGTGACAAATCTCGATCTCCATAACCCGTACCATTCATCTCCATAATTCTATTTATATTAGCAGCAGACTCCAAGTGGCTAGAACAAATTTCATACTCTTTCAACGATGGCTTTTCATTTGCAGCGCATGTAGTCCACGGAATCTCCAATAACTGAGAACACCGCGGACAATTTAGTGTCTTTGCTGGATGATCATTGGCATTGCTCCAATCATGACCTGTGGCATTCGTGAATCTTTCTTTGGCTGCTTCTGGTACTTGATAATTGAAGTTGGTATCAATGGCTGTGTTAACAGCATGCCAGGGCATGCCTGTTGCCCACAGATCTTTCAAACCGAAACGAATACAATCTTCTAGGTAGTTTCGAGGGTTGAGCATCAATGAATGCCATACCATGAGAACATCTTGTTTCAATATTAGGACATACTTTGCATGAGTGTAATCTTTGAAACATAAAACACACCTATGGGGGGCAACATTGACGTGCTCCAAGCCTTAGCTACACCCTTCTTCGGAAAATCGATAAAATCAGAGGGCATCGTCATGTCCTTTTGTTGCAACCTTGTGGCATACTCTTGCTCACACAATACCTTCAACCACCAATCCTCAAACCTCTCTACCGCTCTCGCAATGTACAGAGACCATCTCTTTTCTCGCATCGCTACCAATGCTTTGTCACGGTTCTCGACAACTGGAAGTTCGCAACGCGCATCCCATAAGCCAAATAGTCCATCGGCATAGCCGACATCTTCTTTGAGATTATGGAAAGTCTTCAATAATTTGAGGTGTGCAAGACACAGATCTTCATTTGGGAAAGCAGGAATGTTTGATTGTGAGACATTGAGATTGGCAAAGGCCGCAACCAAATCCGTTTCAGCGGGACTATCGGTAGCCGTATAACCTGGCGGTGCTTCGTTTACTATGGTTGGGGAAGTTGGAGACGATTGTGAAGGGGTGTGCTCGACATGAGCGGAAGGGACGTTTTTCTCGGGGGATTTTTCTTGGTCTCCCCTATGGAGTAATTTATTGAGAAAAGGCATAGTGTGATGGATATGCCTCTACTTCATCGGAAGAAAGAAGTATTGTGCTTTAGAGGCAGACTTCTAGGACTTATAACTTGATGGCTGGCTATTGTAGTTGTGTGAAATGAAGTTGGTAAAGGAAAGATGGATATCAGAAGTGGACAAGAAAATTCACCGACCATATATATGGTAGCTCAGTCAATCACATTCATGAGGTGAAAACGATCTGTGCAAACGTAGGTAGTCAGTATGTAATGGAATGCAACGATGTTACACCTTAGCAGTGAGGCTGAGATGCGCTGTGCAGAGATGACAGGAAGAGAAGATCGCCCTGATTATGACGCTAGAAGCCTTCTAGAAGGAAGGTGTAGGTGTAGCTCGCGCCTTAAAATTGATGTAGCGAAAGTCTGTCGTAAAGTCAATCCCGATGACTGTCAGATGATAGTTGACGAAGGCTTGAAAAATGCTTGATAAAGCTTCTCCTCCAACCGACCATCAACTGTGTTCCCTGGTATTCTGTTGCCTTGAGCAGCTTTGCATAAGTGGTGGGGGGGGCAGCAAAGTCAAAGTAGCCACAACACGTTAGAGAGACCAAGGCTCAGCATGAATCTCCAATCAAAGTTCCCTCCCCAAACATACATCGTATGCAGACAACAGAAGGATGGGAGGATGGCTTCAGCCGGCGTGCTAGCATCGGGTAGAGAGAGGATCACCGTGGAGGCTTAGCGTTGATCATTCGGTCACTCTTCTAGTTCCATTCTTTTGCGGGGCAGAATCCCATTCCGAAACATCTTACCGTCATTACCACGTGACTGATAACATAATCATCCAGAGCTCGGGCCCTTTGCAACCCTTGCTCCCTTGTTTGGGTTCTGGCCAGTAATTTGTTCAAATTCCAAATCTACGTGGGTGCGATGAAATTCATCGGATGGAAGGAGGAGAAGGAGAGATATTTCAAAAGTAAATATACTCCTATTCTCCTCTTCTGCATCAACACCACTTTGCATATCTCTCCCATATTATTTCAGTCTCTACTGCTAGATTATTTGTGTGCTGTGCTCAAATGCTGCCTTCTTTATGTTTTTAATATCGGTGCTGCGTTATGCACTCTTTCTCCTTGTGCCTCTCTCCTTGACCTTCACCTCTTATCTTTACTTATATCCTGCATTCCATGGTTGCGCTTTTCCTTCTCCTGAATACGATGCTTCAGAAGCATACGTCAATACACTTCGTCAGCACACGCTTCCAAATTTGTATGATGCCACAAAGGTAGCACCGTTCAGGCTCCTGGCTTTGGGGGATCCTCAACTCGAGGGTGAATCATCCATACGAGATATCGATTCTGTCAATTTGCCCAATTTGAAGAAATTATTTGAAGACTCGGGTATATTCAGCGGCACGGCACATAGCCTTCTACAGCGTGTGCGACACAGCCTCCATGATATTATAGATTTCTGGCTCGACGATCTTCCCAAGGCTTTCGAGGTTTACCGCAAACGATTTGACCACATTGGTAATGATTATTACTTAGGACATATCTACCGTGCAACGCACTGGTGGTTGGACCCTACACATGTTACTGTACTCGGAGATCTCGTAGGGAGTCAATGGATAGACGATGAAGAATTTGAGGAACGTGGGCGAAGGTATTGGACTCGGGTATTTAAACATGGAGAACGAATTCCGGATGAGATTATGTCGCCGCCCGCTTTCGACTTTCAGAATGTTATAATGCTTGGAGATGATGCTGCGGCATGGAAGAAGAGGATTATAAACGTGGCAGGTAATCATGATGTTGGGTATGCTGGAGATATTTCAAGGGATCGAGTTGCTCGATTTGAGCGCGTCTTTGGGAAAGCGAACTACGAACTTCGATTTCAGCTACCTTCCAACCATAATTCTTCTTCAGTTTCTATGTCAGATATCGAGACAGATGGGAGGGACATTCCTGAAATTAGGATTATGATCCTCAATGACATGAATCTCGATACGCCCGTATCGGATAAAGACCTCCAAGACGAGTCATATCAATTTCTTAATGACTTGATAAGTACTTCTCACGCCGTTGAGCGATCCGCACTTTTTACATTAGTCCTCACTCACATCCCGTTGTACAAAGACGGAGGGATCTGTGTAGACGGACCGTTCTTTGACTTCTTCGATGGAGAATTCGAGAATGGAGTTAAGGAACAAAACCACCTCTCCCGCGATGCCTCCAAAGGTATGCTAGAAGGTGTTTTTGGCATGAGCGGTAGTGCGCATGTAGACGGAAAAGGCATGGGAAGACATGGTATTATCCTCACTGGTCACGATCACGAAGGTTGTGATATCTATCACTACATCAACCAAAGCTTACCCGAAGAGGACAGAAAGTGGAAGTGCGATAAATACCCAGAAGCCAAACATCTAGTAAATCAACCAGGTATACCCGGACTGCGTGAAGTTACTGTACGGAGCATGATGGGGGATTTCGCTGGAAATGCGGGGTTACTGAGTTTATGGTTCGACAAAGAAAGTTGGGAGTGGCAATTCGAATTTGCGAATTGTGGATTGGGTACTCAGCATATTTGGTGGTTTGTGCATATTTTGGATTTCATCACGGTGATTGTAAGCATAGTTTATGGCGTTTGGCTCGCGGTCTTCAAGACTTGCTCAATTTTGGGGCTACACAAGAATGGGACGAAAAGCGGGAAAAAGGAGAAGAAAGTAACCTTCGATATAAAGCCAGATACTGGTATTGATTCAGAGAAGTCTAGGGGCGGAGCTGACAGCGGCAATAGAGAAGTTAAAGGAGAAGCCAACAGAAGTCGCAAATGAGAAGCAGAGTCGAGTCAGGATTTCTTTTAATAATACCCCGGGAAGATAGATTAATTTGGATAGATTGTATCATCATATTTTATTTTCAAAGCGGAAGTCTCGCTCTACATGAATTTACCTCGTTTATTTCGAAAGGTTTCTGTATTAGAGTCTTGTTACTAGCATTTTATTGTCGAAACCTATATTGACCTACATATTTATTCGCCCCGAGAGACTAATATCTCCTCGCTTGACAGATGTAATTTACATCGATATTATCCCGTCAATTCTTTCTTGATGTTTCATCGAATGAAGGCTGGTGCCGTATTTGTTCACGCTGAATAGATCTGTTTACTACAAAGGCTTAGAGATAGGACTTCCATGGAATGTCAAATCTCTGGGCTACTTTTGTATGGCCAAAAAAGTGATTTGGTGGTTTGTGTTCATCTGATACCTCGTATATTTGGAAATGAGCGATCTTTCTCAGGGGTTCTTCAAACCCTTTTGTGTAGGTATAGAACAAGGGTTTGTTCTGAGCTGGAAACTTCTTAAACAACCATGATAATACGAGGTAAACGTACGCTAAGTCTTATAGACCATATCTGCGGCTCAATCGTTCTGTCTTTTACTAGATTTCTTTTTCGACACAATGTCAAGATATAGCAGTTGGATTGTAATGATACCAGAACGGAACCAGTGAAATATATATTTACACCGAAGAGCTACTTTTCGATACCTATGCGTCAACCTCGAGGCGACAATTTGGGTAAAGTTATGTCGCCGTCCCTCTTCCAGAAAGGCGCTGAGTGGTAGAACGTGGAAGTTTCAATGTGCTGTGTAAGTATTCAAGAAGCATCGCCACTTGACAGGTCTTGGTGGATATTGAAAAAGGGTCAGTCCACTTGTAGTTTTATAGATTCCCGCGTAAGAGACTATGCTGAGAAGGGGGTGTAAACTGTCTTGACTTCAAGCGTGGTCCTTGCAACAACCAAACCAGAACGAAGGGATCTAAGCACATTTGAGATGATTCAGAAGGCAAACAAAACCCTGTCAAATATCAATTACCAGCTAGCTCATCGAATTTTCATGGCCCAATGGAATCAAAATTATTGATACCTCGACCGGCTATTCCAACCGCGATCCAGCATCAAAAGTCACGAATGGATCGTTTTTCCAGCCCAAAAAATCATGGATAGTGATAACCACACTTCTATAGTTCTATCTAACACATGCTATGCACACTAAGCCTGAGCATACTGGCACCTCAATCCATACAACTGTTAGTAGCTTGCTTCATACCTTTTATATACCATCATTTGTACCTGACTGGGCGGACGCCTTTGTTTCGAGACTTGATGTCAGCTTGTTCTCTTCCAACTCATGTTGTCTCGAAAGGACTACAACACTGCGAGAGTCCCGACCTTACTAACCCATGTGAATACAGGAAAAACGGACAAGCAATATAAACAATAATTAGAATGGTAGATACATAAGACGCATAGGTAACTACGAAGATGTGAAAGAGGGGACGAGGTATAACTGGAAGGTAGAATGATTTACAATGCCGGTGGTTGCAGTTGGGAACAGGAAGAAAGAGAGGGATTATCAAGGTCACCCAATTCCGTGTTTGTGAATCCTTTGACGCAGAGTAACAGGGCGAGATACTTTGCATCACTTACTGTGTATGTTTCGACGAGGTGTGGAGTTCCGACCCTGAGCAAAGACAAGATAACTCTAGAATGTATTCAAAGCCTTGAGTCGCAATGCCTAGATTGATACGGTAGAGAAGTCCAGCAGTAGATACATACAGCACAGTTGAATATAAAATTTGTGTTTCACGTTGAAGCCATGCAGAGAACAACAATCATTTTCAACTTCTTCGGCCTTGAGAAATCTCACCTTCATTCATATGCTACTTGACTGCACCTTTCCTCCAAACACACACCACAAGACTTCAAGATGCACGCCTGAACAATTCGAATTTTCTACACTTTGAGCACATCTTTGAACACATTTTCAAGATGCAAAACAATCAAGGAACGATGGGTCTACCTTATGAAAGTATTTACGATGAGATTCTAGCCAAAGCGACAAGCTCACAGTACGGCTACACGGATGAAGAAGTCAATAACGCCTTGAAAGAGATGCAGGAAAGATATCACAAAAGATATCCCGGCGAAAGATACGATCTGTATCTTCATGATATCGCATTCCCCAATCAACCCTGGTTGGCCGAAAGTTGGGCTTGGATACATTTATGTATGTAGCGTTTTGGGTTCATCATTTACCTTGATACTGATCAAGCTATAGTCCCCGGAGAACCTCGACCTTGGCGCTTGTCAAACCACACAGAAGAAGAGTCAGAATACTACAAGGCGCTAAATAGACATGCGGTATACTTATATCGAGCTATGAGCACAGTAAGACAAGTTGCCCACTGTGTTGGAGATTCCGCTTCTGTATTAGCTCAGCAGTGGGATACCGAGCCGGTTGTCAAAGATGGATCTGAAATGGATGCCGAACCGACACTAGGTGCAAATGATGATATTCCAAGAAAACGTTCCATGCCAAATAATGAGGAAGCACGAAAAAAGGTCAAGACGAAGAAGGATATGTAGATTGTAGCGAGCGCGTTGAGTCTGAAGGCGAGGAGGAATATTGATACGACCAATTGTTCGCAATTCTTGCAAGAATTCTAGAGCAACGAAGGACTCGGGTTCTAGCACGACATGTCTATTTTACAAAATCGCAAGATGATAACGTTGGCGAATGTGGAGGAAGTCGGGACCACGGCGGTGACCACAAGAGAACAGAGCTTTCCGAAATTGCTAAATGAGACCTGTAGTGTCAGTCATATCAGACGTGGCAATGCATTGGTTGAATCATTCGGTCTCGGCGGTATGATGCGATTGAGTGTACGTAAGAGACTGTGGAAGAGAGGTGTCGAGAAAGTTTAACCTGGCTGCTCTGGTAGGAAAAGCGAGGGCTATGTATCGATCTCGAGACTCAAGTTCTTTTTCAAATGCAGCGCTGGCCTAGCTGAATATCTAACTCTCTTTCTAATACTTTTAGTTGAACTATGCAAATAAATATGCACCCGGAAGGGCTACATGATTCGACGTCGAATATTCCATTAGAGGTCAAAGAGAATGTCTAAAGCCAGTGCCCTGATTCATTATGGATTGAATCAACCTGGGAGTACGTGGTATCATTGGTTGTCGAATATACGAGAACTGCCTAGTAATGCATGTGTGCAGTCATTCCTGCAGTCTAGACTCAAGTTATCTATGCTTCTCCAATAGTGTCAGCACACCTTCACATGCCAAAAGTTGAGAGCGCAGTTGGTCCAAGTTGACTTGCGCGGTGCGTCAGACGGATCCTTTCAACGAGCGATACGAAGCTCGGCTGCAATTGGTGTGCGATGTACCGTATTGAAACACAATCTAGCTGGCGCTGATGTATATCGTATGATACAAACAGGCAGGAGATCAAGGGCACAATGTACATGGCATGGCATGGCATGGCATGGCATTTAACACGGAGGAGAAACCACAAATTGATTACAATCCTTGGGTCTTGACGGTGACCTGCGTAGGGTTGGATTTCATGTTGGTTGCAACACATAAAAGGCCTCGCAGATGTGCTCCAATCGAGGACAGAATCCAAGGTATCTTGAAAGGGATTTTGATATGTGATATGTGATATATGGGGATGGTATCTGGTATCTGGTATCTGGTATCTGGTATCTGGTATCTGATATAGTTATGGTAAGATACATGGGTGATTGAAACACTCGAGATCATCCCCTACATGTGCCGTATCGGTGAACGGAAAAGATGGGTAACTTTGAGCGGGCGATAAGAGATAAGACATGCTTCTCCTTCTCCTTCTCCTTCTCCTTCTCCTTCTCCTTCTCCTTCTCCTTCTCCTTCTCCTTCTCCTTCTCCTTCTCCTTCTCCTTCTCCTTCTCTCTTCTCTTTCACATGATGACATGGCTGCACTGCGAACAGAAAGGCCAGAGATTACATAACGCGTGCTGATGGAAGATGGAAGGTAATTGCACTTTCACATGCTCCTTGGCATTGCATCTACACAAGTTTCATCCACACGGGCCACACGGGCCACACACCATCCATCATTCCACCCACTATCGCGTTCTGACTTTCTATCGCTCAATCCAATCCATTCCATTCCATTTCAGTCAGATCCAACCCGGGCCAATCCAATCCAGTCCAGCTCCATCCAGTCCAATCCACTTGACAACATCTTCTGCACCATCATCCACCCTCCCCCCAAAAAAGAAACAAAGAAAAGAAAAAAACTCTATCATATGCCAATCCCAATAGCTTATTTAGCCCCTGGGCTGAATGTATCCAATCAATCCTCCAATGGACCGGCTTAGAACCCGTTTGCAATCAGATCGGGGAATGTGTTGAGCACATGCAAATTCACATATCTCGTCTTCTTATGATATTATCAACCTCTCCTGGAAAAGCCCAGACTCGTGGCGCATTAAACTTTACCCATAGTTCTTGCTCTTCCATCACTTATTAACCTTAGACACCACACACCTTTCATTGCCCAAGAATTTACTCTCGATTTTCTGACCACCATCTCTCCCCCTTCTCGCTCACAGCTTTATACTAGTCACATTTCCTTCCAGGAACGAATTGTCAGATACCAAGCAGCTAGTATGTATACTCCTGAATGCCATTGCCGTCTTCTGCAAGGCACGACCGTGAAGCTCTGATCCACAACGAGCTATATCATGATGGCATAGGGTGCAGGACCCAGCTAACATTGTGCCCATCAATAGTCACATAATACCACGACTGTCCTACACGTCTGAGACAGGATGGCACCTCAAATAAATGGCGAGACTCCCTCATCCGTCTTCCTTGACGTGAGTTATCCTACCAAATCAGGATTTGATCTCATGCCACGATACTGACGTTTGTGAAATCTAGCATCTCGCATCCTACCCTCTCATCCACGACTCCATCTCTACCTTCAAGTCCAACCCATATGGTCAAAGATCTATCGATCTGACCGCAACCTCTTACGAGAAGTTCGGCAAACCATTCATTCCATACCTCCAAAAACCCTATCAATATGTCTCTCCATACGTCGCGAGAGCCGACGAGCTTGGCGACTCTACTCTATCCACCATTGAATCGAAATTTCCTGCCGTCAAGAAGCCTACAGGTGAACTCTATAGTGATGGAAAATACTTTGTGTTCTACCCGATAACAAAAGGCAATGAGGGAAAGGAATATGTATTGGGAAAATATAATAGCGAGGTCAAGAAGACGGAAGATCAAGGTTATTTCGGCTACGGAAAGGCAGTCGTCAGCACAGGATTGATCGTATCAAGTGAGGCCTTTCAATGGCTGAGCCAGTTTCTATCAGCCAAGAAGGCAGAGGCCAAGGAGGCAACGAACGAGAAGATAAACAACTAGGAAACATAGAAGGATGAGAATAGGAAGTAATGAGACGCGATTGTCATCGGAATGGTAAATAAGGCGAAGCCACTTTTTTCTCCCAAAAAAAAAAGAAATGGATCGGAATGTGGGAAATGATTGATGGAATGAGGGGAGATGAAGCTACATAGGCGTCGTATATTAATAAGGTTACGTTCTGGATTCTCCACCTACAAACTAAAAATAAGCTTGCTTTTTATTTGAATGAGATTGAGGATACAGTCCGTGTATATTTCTCTCCAGGGAATAGCGAGAACGATGGTTACACACTGTGCTCCCAAGTGAACGAATTGCTTACACTATACACAAATCTACTCCATTCTACTTCGCTCGCTGTGAGGCCGAACACAACGTGCAAAATCCGATGCCGTGATACCTTTACCTGCCGATTGATGAGACGTTTATAGTCCTTGATATTCAGGTTTGGTACATCTCGTTTGAACGACAGCATCGATCTGCCGGGAATGGTCGATCCCAAGATATATGGTATGGATTAGATACTGGGCCAGTCTGTGGCTACTCGCCAGCGACTCACCAGCGCGAGTTGCATTCCATTTCGAGACGTAAGCAAGTACTGGAAGCACGCAGAAGCTCGAAAAGGTAGATGTCATACGGATAGATGTCTTGCTTTACCAATCCCAACTTCTCGACCATTCGAGCTATTCAACGATCGAATTGTCGATGTCTAAGTCATAACTCCTGAGCATATTATCACCGCTCTGCCCTCCATTGCTCATTCGGCGTTTAAGTGATGAAGTAAGCAGGCAATGCTTCCCAGTCTGCATGTCGGATTTTAAGGTTGGAACTGCTTACATTGATCTGATAAATCATGCGGGTCTAGCACCATCTCCGGAGTCCAGGAGATGATACTATTGGCTCTCTCTGTTGCCAATGAGGGGCAATCGCGGGCCGTGTGTCTCATTGAGCCTATTTGATAGAGCTTCTAACCAATTTATCGGATATGGGTGCCAAGAATGGATAAGAGTTTCACGACATTTCCAACAGCTTGGTTGATTGACGTCTACGATGTGCGCTTTGGGATGCATTTGAATTCTGTGCAGCTTGGTTTATTGGATCAGGAGCCCAACTTGTTGGTTTTGCTACAGGTGGTCTTTATCGCCGAAACTTGGGCACGTCATGTTCTACATGTTGGTTTGTACAAGTGAATCAGTAGAGCACTTTCGTGAGGGGACGTTGTATAAAGAGGAGTGAATATCTTCGAGATGGGGAAATCCTCATACTCACATAACATTATCTACATTGCAACCATATCTTGACTCTTCTCACACAAGAACAAACAACAACATGTCTTCTCAAACTCAACAACCAAAGGTTCTCTTCGTCCTTACCTCCCATGATAAGATGGGTAACACTGGAAAGCCTACTGGCTGGTATCTTGTTCGTCTCCCTTCACCTTTTCACAACCTTCATATCTCTTCCTCTCTCTACAATTACATAGCTAACATTTCTCCTCCTTTGTAGCCCGAGTTTGCTCACCCATATGATATTCTCTCTCCTCATGCTCAAATAACTGTCGCCTCTGTCAGTGGTGGTGCTGCTCCTTTGGACCCCGCATCTGTTGAAGCTTCCAAGGATGATGTCTCTGTCAGCTTCCTGAAGAATGAAGAATCCCTGTGGAAGAACACTGCCCCTCTTTCGGACTTCGTAGGCAAAGCCTCGGAATTTGATGCTCTTTTCTATGCTGGTGGCCATGGTCGTAAGTATTTCCCCGCTCTTTGCTCTATCATACATGGAATGACGTCACAAAATATGAAGACAATTTACTAAAAGTTACATAGCAATGTGGGATCTTGCACACAACGAAACATCCCACAAAATCATTTCTGAATTCCACGCCAAGGATCGCATTATCGCAGCTGTCTGCCACGGCCCTGCTGCCCTTGCATATGCTAAACTTCCTTCAGGCAAATATTTGCTTGAGAACGCCCCTGTAACTGGATTCTCAAATACCGAGGAGGAAGCATATGTAGGCCTTGCAAACATGCCTTTTGAGCTAGAAACAGCTTTAGGTGAAGCTAGCAACGGCAAATTTGAGAAGGCTTCAGATGACTGGGCTGCACACATAACTGTGGCAAATGGAGGGAAGATTATCACAGGACAGAACCCGGCGAGTGCTAGCGGGGTAGGAGAGGCTATTTTGGCGCAGTTGAAGAAAGAGGGCAAGACTGCTTAAAGCTATAATTGTGGCAAGCCGTTGATTGTGTTGATGGGAAAGCTGAAGGGCGAAATGGAATTTGAGACTCACAGCGAGCTAATGGGAAAGGACTGTAAGATAATTTAGACGAATACGAAGCTTTCACACATATACTCGCGTGCTATTCTATTACCGTGAAACAATCACATATATTTGTTTATGGCGAAGATAGTGTGTCTTTTTAAACAGTCTCGGGTCCATGACCCCTTTGTCCACATGGCGATCTCAAAAAAAAGTGATAAGCAATAGGCTATACCTTCAATTACTCACTTCGGTATAATCATGACCATACGGGGAACAAAGTTGTTTAACCCACTGTCATAGATATCTGTCTTCTAAGAAGAAGAATCGGCGAATCGTGGGGTTTGCCACGTGAATTTGGCCCACTGAATGAATTCACAGAGCAGGTAGCAGGAGTTTTAGATTTCTTTGTCGCCCTCCTCGAACTGCTATAATCCATTCGGGATCACTTCAAATAAGCACATGAAAGTATGATAACAATTGGGATCTATTTTTTGCGAGTTATCATCACATGCATTCCTGTACTCATGAATTCTGTATCCCTCGCGGAAATCTTGATGTACGAGAAACATCCACGACGAGCTAAATAATTGTTTGGCTTATTTTGGAGTTCTGAAGGAACTTGTTCTAAGGCTATCTTCCTATAGATGATCTCATATTCGCCTACTTTTTCTCATCTACTACAGTGTGTAGTTTCGGTAGGTTGGCTCGCTATTGAAGCTAGAGCGATTAGATTTATCGACATCAGTCTTGCTACATGGGTCTGACGACCTAGTGTGCACATCAGTCTAGCATCATGCATATTTAATACTGTCACGAGCAATAGACCACATGATCAAGAGAGCTATTTCCACGTCTAGCAGAGCACCAAAGCTTTTATCAACACTAAATTCACACTTCCGGATGAGTTCATTGCGAGCACCCGCGGGAGACATAGTCGCACCGTTGCAGTGAAATGTAATGATACAGAAGTGCTAAAAACAACAAGTCATACAAGACTAGCAGAGCGGGTGCTGGGAAGGGAGTGTTAATATCAGTCAGATACTTCGTCGCGGAAGCGCTGCGGATGAATTTTTACCTTGGCTCTATTCGACATAGTTCGCTTAACACAAGATATCTATTAGAGATATTTTTTTTTGGGAAAAAGGAGCCTCTTAGAAAGATCTTTAGCTCATACAAGGTCCAGGGACATCGTTCAAGAATACCCTATCGCGTTGCGTCTGCTCCGGAGGGGAAGGAATCCTGATACAATTTTGTGTCATAGTGAAAGCTTGAGCGAGTGAAGATAAGTGATTTAGAATGAAATTGATGTCTTGAATCTCGGAGTATAGTATTGAGATAGGGCGAAATTGAAGTAGAGATTGAATGCAACAACATCTAGTGCATGACGTTTGACGGAACAGCGTGTAGCGCCATTGATTCCGCAATAACGAAAATAGCAAATTCAATCCAAAAATAATGATTCACTGAGAACGTAAATCCCCGATCGATAACATAGTCGACTGTTATGTTTAGCTGAATTTTTTAAAATAGAGGATTTCGATTCACCTATTGTTTGCTGATAACTAGAGTGATTCCACATGACATATTCATTACTCTGCAGTAAATGAAACGCACCCTGATCTGGCCCTTATAAAATTGCTTTTTTGTGTATACAGATACCAGGGGCGAAAGAACTGGGAATCATATTTCACACACTTGAAAATCCTCGTTGAAATTCAACGCTTTGAGCACAACACAAGATAAATTACTCATTCATTAATGCTCCTCTTTCATCAACCATACTTCTTCTTCTAACCAACAGAATCGCATCTACTCAGCATTAAACTATCTTCTTTTCCCACGGAGCTCAAGTTCAATACAATAACATTGGTCTGGATCTTCATATTGAACCCAAGATCAAGTTGACACCATCATATCGGAATGTTTCCAATCATGGGGAATTCGTTTTAGACTTTCCAATATAATAAAGGAGTCGGGAAGATACTTTTTAGTACTGCATATGGTGATGCAGTCTCAAAATAAGACAGGAAATAACGCGAGAGACAACAAAGATCAAAAGAAACAAATAGCGACAAACTTTCGCTATGGTTCAACAACATCTGCTCAAGACTTTAAAGCTACAGACACATGATTTTCCTCACTACCTGATAGATAGCTCATCACAATTTGTGCAGTGTCGAATTCGAGAGAAGTGTGTGTATGGATGTCGGAATCGCGCCTGTAGTATGGAACTGCCAGGGAAGTAGTCAAGTCAGATTCATTTCGCCTCAGCGCAGATACCAAGCACTTTTTCTACTAACTATATTCGCGGAACCTTGTGAGTAAATTTGAAGAGTTTTTACATCGATACACCTATCCACTGACTCTCAACCTCTCGACCTCGCTTGCACAGCCAACAAAGTAGCGCCAGGCATTATAAAAAACAACTCCCACCTTCTAATAACTCGTTACAAAACAATTACGACTCCTGAGCAGAACTACATCAGGAAATCAGGTGGAATGAATCATTAGATTGGAATTTTGAGATCTCCAATGCTTCAAACACTTCTGCATTGGAGTAGATGTCACACTCGCATGCGAGCAATAAAAATTGTCCTAGTAACTCTCATCTTTAGGAAAGAGACGAGAGTATACAAGAAAAGATGGCACTAAGAACCGTGGAATCATAGTGATAGTGGAAAGTTCCCAAAATCTAGATCAGGGCAACAGTTAAAGTATATGACCGTCATTTTCACCTTTGGCTTTCCTCCGTGGGTTTCTTCTGGCCTTTTAACAACAATGAGGAAGCGGTTGTATGCTTAAAATTGTGGAAACAGACCTTCTTCTTCCTTCAATCATGGCTATTCGAGGTTTGAAGAATACGAATTCATGTGCTGTTTTTGTGCAAGAAGCTTATACGAGTGGAATTTTTTTGATTACTCAAGTATTTCAATGGGTAATATTAGATATTGCATAGTGATCTGTATGTTTGACCACCCGCAGAAGAAATACAGACACAGGGATGTGGAATGTCGAGCGACAATCCAGTCAATACTGACAACGTCTCTTTTACCTTCATTTGAACATTAACCACAGACAACTCGAGGAATGAATGTCGCTTATCAGTTCTGCATCCTCATTCAATAGTCCCATTCATGTCCCTTGCACTCTTTCAGCGCAGCATGTAAATACTATCCTTCTCATGTCAATACTACCAAATTACGAAACCGAAGGAGAGGGAGCGCAAAGGAGTGATTTAAATGAAGACACTGCCTAATAAAATGTTGAGGTAATACTTATGGATATAGATAGCATGCTCTATGGCGATCCAATTCGCGATATCTTCACATGATTCGTATGCTCTTGACTCATTTGAGCGGCAACGAAAATTATAAGTGGGGGGGGGGGGGGGTAACGGTAAAAGTAGGATATAACGAGAAGGGTGAATATAACGACAATGATACAAGATGTCTGCAGTAAAAACAGATAGTATTTTTAATACTCGATTTAGAAATTTAAGTGATAGAAATGTTTCTGTGAGTCTTGTATACTACACATTGAACTTTTCGGATGTAGAAACATCAATTAGATTGATAGATCAGGGAACAGTTGGGGTTGGATATGGTGATGGTGTTTATATATCTATTTCTTCAGATTTGAAAGCACATGGCTGATCTGCTCCACTGAAGCCCGCCGTTGATTTAAGGAATGAATATCCCCAAGCTCAAAGCTACAAGAGCTGGCGTGAAGGTTCTAGGATAATATACCGCATCAGACTTGGATCTATTTGATGCAAGAGCAGTCCGAGAAGGTGAATCCAATATGGCCTATTATTCTTGTACCATTAAAAGCCTACCTACAATGAAAAGTGTTAATTATTGAAACGGAAGAGGAGGAAATAGATGTCAGCTTAAACTATTCTCCACAACGCCAAAAGTAAATGCTGCGCACCACTTGCACATTCACATTCTTTTTCATTGCTTTTTGAGAAGCTCCCTTTCATTATAAAGCACCCCCATCGATCACAAATAGAAAGAAAACAATTCATGAGCGCAACACCACGTCCTGAATGCGTCCGTATTTGCATCTGAAAAAGAGGATAGGGAATGTTTTGATTCGAGGCGAATGACGTTCCTCACATACCCATCGCGAAGTTTGATGCGCTTGCACACTTTCCATTTGCTGAAGACAAAAATGACAACGAGAGTCATTAAATCAACAATGACCATATGTATCTTCGACGACAGTCAAAACGTAAACAATTTACTAATCTCTAGTTAACTATTCTCGTTCCACAGAAACCCATTCCAATTGCACATACTCCGCACAGAGAACTGACGACAGATTCTGATCCCAAGGTAATCAAGCCGAAGTCTCACTAGAAACGTGGAAAAGTTCTCAATCACCTTAGCAATGTTGCGACTCGTGGAACAGCTTCTTTCTCTGGCACGAAATAGCGGATGATCCTAGATCTTTTATACTTTGCAATTGCTCCGCTATTAGAGAGTGAACCGAGTGCAAATCCCTGAGTACTTCATCGCAAGGCCACGGTAAACACGCAAGGCGACCAAAGAGAAACCAAAGGAGCAAGTGGAACACAACTCGACAACTCTTCATCACTCCATCCTCGATTCTATCCGCATACTGCGATCGGAAAATACCGTCAGCACGACATAGATTTATCCATTTCGCTCACTGAGCTCCAGGCAACGCAAAAGTTTACCACAGACAAATGTAGCACACACACACACACACACACTCTCTCTCTCTCTCTCTCTCTCTCTCTCTCTCTCCCAAACAACAATCAAAAACCATACAGCTTAAAAGGGTGTAACCAGCACAGCCGATAAATTTGACGATGGATGTAACACTCTCATAATACAACCCAGCGCACATCTACTTATAAGTAAGTTCCTCATGAAATTCCGCCTATCACCTAACAATAAGCGGAAGAAAACCATGACAAAAATTTGACCACAATTACCTACCATATCATCTCCTATCCTGCCCAAAACACCAAGCGAACTCCTCAAATTCAAATCCACGCCAAATTCACAATCCCCACCCCCAAAGGAAAGGGTCTAGCAAAGATCCTGCCTAGTGATCAAGAGACCGTGGATTGAATTGCCAAGTAGTAGGTAAACTTAATCAATACACTCAATGTGGTACCGAGAAGTCTCTCATTCTTGATTAACGGGAAGCGATCTAACCCCTTTTGTTGTCAGGGAACAAGCAGACGAAAGGGAAAATACAATAATACACGGTCCTCTATCATTTGCAAGCCATCCTCTCAAAACTGGGGCAACAATCACATAGAATAAAAATCACAAAAGATCATTAGACGTATATTGAAGACCATAATTTGCATTCACTTCCCCATTTCCTTCCCCCTTTATATCCATCCAGATCTCTTTCGCTTTGCTAGCGCTTTCATCTGCAAACGTCACATCGCAAGCTACTGAGTGCTATGCTACTGTGCTCTCTCTGTTTCCTTCTCTCTTCAAATAGGATTTTCCTGCTCAGCAAGTCGATCCAATTCAGAATAATAGTCCTAAAGACCAATCATCCAACCATGACATGATTCGATCTGAATCTTGCCTTGCAAATACTTGCGCCATTCCTAACATAAAAAATCACATGTTACGCCCCTTCTAACGCCAACCAACCAATATCCATCGATTCCGGGTATGAAGTGAGGTTTCGTTTCCTCCAATGCCTTTACCTGCCTACCAGCCGTATTGACCAAGACAAGGCAAGCTTAAATATCTTCGCTCAAAAAGGGCTATCGCAATAAAAGTCGCATGAAAAAAGAAAAAGAGAAGAAAGAAAAAGTGACAAGAAAGAAAAAGAAAACCCAATGTCATAGTCGTCCCAGTGCACATTCCATCCAAAACAACCTTGATCCAATTCTGAAATGTGTAACCAGATGTATTGAAGTTGCATGCCGCTTTTTTTTATCCACAAGTTTTTTGTTGGTTTAATCTATCGTCATCCGATTCGTTTGCTTGTGAGAATGATTGAGATCCGGCAATTCAGTCATGTGATCAATCTTCTCCTCTTCACCACCAATCTTGCGTTTCCTCAGATGCGGCTTTAGACCTTTGTTGAAGTTTGCCGTACATAACGAAGCGTTCACGATTGTGAGGATAATCAGAATGATTGTGATGACAGCGAAACTTGTCAAATTTTTACGAACTGGCAAATAGTCTGCAGCTTTGGCCGGTTGGTACATTCGAGCAAGTTTGAAGATAAAGTAGGCCAGACCACAATGGAAGATGAAGATAGCTGAGAGCATTCCTGGCTTATTTTCACGTCGAGTCCAGAAGGCGGCCATGAATAAAATGAAGATGGTAACGGGAATGGCGGCTATTGTCAACCCGAATTCGAAATCTTGTACACCAGTAACGATAACTAGAAATTGAACTGTGAATCCCAAGAAGAAGAAGAAATCGAATTTCAACAAGGCAATGTAAATCTGAATGTGTTAGTATTTGTGAGACTGAAGTAGCAAAGTCGTCCAACTTACTTGGTAGGTCAAGAATCTGCGTTTCATACGCAAATCAGCGCTAATGTGTTTGTAAATGGTCCAGGCAAATTCGTCATAAAGTTTCCAAGCTATGAATGACATCAAGATGGAGAAGAAAGCGATGATACACGGAACTGCGACCAAAAGTCCTTGCACATCCGGCCAGACATTTGCGTGCGCATCCACATAACCAAGGTCGCCCAAAGATTCAATCGCTGTTTGAATTTGATCGTATTGAATGGAGGCATATATTAGCATTCCACCATTGTACATGCAAAGACCGATAACCTGAATTGTATTTTTGAGTCGTAACGAGTCGTATACTAGGACAACTTGATAAAGGAAACCGAAAATAAACAGGGTGAGGTAGGTTGGGATTGTTCGATCGAGAGCGATTTGTTCTTTGCCTTTAACCAAACTTGTTTGAAATTTTGCGAACACATATCTAGGGATGCATGTTAGTAAACGAATCCGAGGAGCGACGCCGAAACCTTTCGCAGCCGTTGAAAGACTTACGATTCAATTGCTAAAACTGCTGCGGCCTGTAGAGTTGCGGAAATCATGAACGCCCATGTCCATGTGGTGTTTGGAAGATACATCTTCTCTTTTCTCGCCGACGATGTCGCGTTGGGTCCTGATGCGAGTCCTTCACGATGAAAATAACCTCCAGCGTCCTGTTCATATGGTCCCTGACCAAGAGAAAGCAGGGACTTTCGAGAGTCTTTGCTGAAAGCCACTTCTGCGGTGTTCGAGGCTCCTTAACAGGAGCCAAGGAGCGAGTGGCTTTAATCTGTCGCGGAATGAAAAAGGAACGAGGACCAAAGGTTGAATCAATTCATGCACTGCGAGCGGGGGTCTCAGCAGAAGAGAATATTGGGTATTGATGGAGGCTGGGGATATGCTAGTCTATCAGATAAATGGACGGATGAGTAAAAAAATGAATCAATGGCCGTCTGTCGTGTTTTGGTTCGTTATGTGTATGAATAAGGTGTGACCCAATGGTGAAACGTTAAGAGTGTGGCGTTGAGATCTTTTAGAGGTGGGTGTGGAAGTTCCGTAGGGATTCTAGAAACGATCGCGGACGAAGAAAAAGTGAAGGTCGTGCCAGGGAGCCGATAAATAGAGGGAAGGGCGAACGAGCGTGAGCTGCAGGAGTCTATTGGCAGACGGCTGGATAGGAGGTCGAATAACGAAGGATTCCCTTTTTCCTCTTTTCTTGAATACGAATTTAGGGTTTGCGGAAGGTCGGATGGATTTGTTGGAGGGTGGAGAGGTGGATGTGGATGTGGATGGGAGGGATGAGGAAGGGCTTAGAGGGAGAGGGAGAGGGAGGGGGAGAGGGGGAGAGGAGAGGGAGAGAGAGAGATGTCGGTCGATTGATAGATGTGATGTGATGTGATGTGATAGGACAGGACAGGACAGGACAGGACAGGATAGAATAGGATAAGGAAGATAGAAGAGAAGGGAGGAACCTTTCCCCCCCAAGTATTGTTGGTGCTTAGAGATGAAGGGATGAAGGGATGATGAGGATACTAGCTGGATAGAGGCAAGAGGCAAGAGGTAGGAGGCAGGAGGTAGGGTTGAGGAGAGGAGCATGTACCGGTAGAGGTGTATGGATAGGATGGATGGATGGATGGATGGATAGATGGATGGTTGGATAGATGGATAGATGAGTAGTATCGCAAGTATCGTATCGTATCGTATCCGTATGAGAATTCCGTAACTGGCTCTGGTTCCGATTTCCGATTTCCGATTTCTGACTTCTGACTTCTGACTTCTGATCCCTTATTTCTTCCTTCTTCTTTTCTTCTTTTCTTCTTTCTTAGTCTTCTCCCTCTTATTTGCTGATTGACTTTCGTGCACCAGTAACCACGTCCTCGTGCTCCGTCCGTCCGCTCCTCCAGGAGACTCTCTTGTTGCATACTGGACGGGGTGTCAGCTGGGGCATCTACCGTGCAAAGATGGGCTCAACCTGGCCTGACTGGCCTGAACCTGGCTTTGGGTCGCCTACTAACCACGAACAACGCTGGATCCTTCAGGGACTTGGCGCTATAATCTTTCCAACCTAGTGTTTGGGTAACCCACACACCCCGTACTCAGGTCAATTTTATCAATAAAAGTGGTGAATTTTTCATAAGGCTGGGCAACGTTGAACCCTGAACAGAAATGATTTCGTATTGAATGTTGGGTTGTGTGTGTGGTTGGTGTCTGCCGTGTGCCCGCTGTGCCGTGTCTGCTGTCTGTTGTCTGTTGTCTGCTGTGTACGTAAGGGAGAGGGAGAGAGAGAGAGTGTGACTGTGTGAGAGACTGTGTCGTACCTAATAACAGTCAAATCATTCTCTGGGAAATTGCTTGATTTACTTCTACTGTATCTATATATCTGATTTCACATGCACATTCACATCCACATCCACTCACCCACCCATCTGTTCTTCATCAGCCCCAAACATCCAGCAATGAAGTCATCAACTCACACACCCAACATTGCTTGTATCGGTCGAATGGCTGGTGCATTGTTCAATCCTGGAGAAATGGGCGCAGTCGCTGGACGGAGTGAGGCTCAGCCAGATGCGATGGATAAAAAACATGGCTGGCTACTCTCGGAAACTGCGGCATAATTAACGAATGAATGTGTGTCTGTACGTATGCAATATGTGTGTATATATGTATGTAAGAAAATGGTGGCATAGCATACCTAGTATGAGCATAGCATAGCAGAGCATGCCACTCCTTACTACCTAGCTGGCGTTCAAGAGTGGAATGTGGAATGATTGACCTGCTCATGACAGTATCAATGTGTGCGTTTATTTGGTTTTCCATTTCCATCTCTGTTTTCTCTACCCTCTACCCTCTACCCCTACGAATCATTGTTTACATCTGATCTGTGTTTCGCAGCTCAATGCATCTGAGAAGGATTAGATGTGCATGACAGCAAAGCCAATACGAACCTGAAAATTGCACATCTAGCTACATTCTTCTTGCGACGAACTTTATTATATGGATCTCGTTTTATTCAAGAGACGAACTTTACAATTAATCTGATACATCAATAAATGTCGGAGTGGTGATACTCCAAGACTGACTTTGGTTGGGATGTGTGGAAGAGCTCAGGTGACAGGATACCATCTAATCATTCTCATTCTCGAGTGAAACCATTTTTCATCTTGGCGGTGGTATACATTTGTTCCAAGACATCACACTCCCACAACACGGAGACAGACGTCCCAATATCATCAAATTCATTGGTCGAGGTTGTTCGTTATTAAACCAGATCTTCTGAAAGCCTCTTTAAAACACGACCACGACACCCACCACCGACCCTTCAAAACTCTTTTTCTTCCTCTTCTCCTCCTCCTCCTCCTTCTTCTTCTTCAAGTCCCAGCATAAAGCCAAGATCCCAATGAAAAGTAAGTCTCCACGAAGGTTGGTGTGCAATCAAAAATTCCGCCGATCAGGTACCCGCAGGTAACTGAACGATTCTCGTCACCCCGATGTGCAATGGAGGACTCGTATCGCAACCCCGCTATGCTTGATCAACGGCCATTTCCACAAGGTAAGTATGGAGAGAAACGGAAGCAAAGCCTAAGAGAATTGCGGGAGGCTGGCTTTATATATTCGTTAAAGGAGGATTGTTAGACCTAGGCGAAAACCCAGGCACACGCGTATCGTTCCACCCACCAATATATCTTAAAGTGGGTATACACGTATTGGGTATAGTACTTGAGTATCTTCGGTCCCGTTCACGGAAATTCTATTACGAATGTGATTCAAGTGAGCTGGATAAAGTTAAGTGTATTCCGCGGTTGGAAGGTGGTCACTGAGATTTCCATGCAACCGTGGATTCTAGACCTCCAACTTGACCAACGGAAACTTATAAGGTTAATTTCCAGGTGGAATCAGTGAGGCAGTGTTCTAAGGCTGATTGATATCAACGGTCGATCAAGATGGAGAGACTCGAGAGAGGCTGATAACCAAGGTTCTGATGTTGTCTAATGCATGCATATGCTATTTATGCCCTCGTTCTCCACATGTAAGAATCCTTCCTGCCTTGCTCCATACACAGTATCAACGTTGCTCTGGAAGTTATGCTAAAGCGAGCGAGCTCAAGGCATACTTCGATCTCTGAAGTCAGCTGAAAAACTCCCCATTAACTACTCCAATGCTGCCGCTTTTTGATATGCCGAATGAATTTCATGAGGCCGCTTGAATGTTTATCAATCCTTATTAGTAGGTCAGCCCACCGGTCTTCAGTTTCAGGGCTACTCGGGTTATAGGGAGGTTCATCATTTCACAATCCCAGACACTGTGATCGCCTCCTGTACCCCGCGATGGGATGGACGAAATTATTCAGACACAAAGAGATATTTGATTGTCGCTAGAGAATCGAGGATTTTTGTAACGCCTAGATATATTCGATTCTCAGCCGTGATATATTCGCCAAATCTAGAACTTGAAGGACCGTTTGGTCATTAAATTTGAGCCAGGCGAGGTCACTTAAATGAGACACCATTTTGACTGATCAAAGGGATACTAGGTAGTGACCACTTCCTGATTTTTCATGTATTGGGCAACGACCCTCAGAGCACTCTTCAATATCCCACCCAACCTCCTATAGTCTCTTGTATAAATCAAACCGAAGCACTGAATTGAATAGCGTCTCGCAATGAACCCCAATATACCACACAGAGCTTTCAAGTCCAATTTAAACATTGGAGTCTCACATTGTAAAAGTAAAATGAACACAGGTCGGCGAAGCCCGCTAGATCACCATCGGTTCGTGAAAGGGGGGGAGATATTAGATGGCTTCTTCTCTGAGAGCGTTCGAACCTGTTTGTTTATAGAGAAGGTGTCGAAGGTTTGGAGGAGTTAGTAAGAAAGAAACGTATATTGTTCGTTCCATAACCTCCAATTGTATATGAACAAAAGTCAACAGCATACAAATCTACTTCCAATCTGATTGTTGATGTTGATGTTGATGTTGATGTTGATGTTGATGTTGATGTTGATGTTGATCTGTAAAATAATTTCTTCCAATCCAAATTCAAGCTGACCAGCTTTCACTCCATCTCCCATCTCCCATCCCCTCCATTCTACCCACGGCCCAAGCTCCTTCCTACCAAAATTCTCGACTTTATCACTCCCAATCGTAATCGCGTCACCTCAAGGCTAACCGACCACTTATCACTATCAAGCGCGCCTACCAATCTCAGTATCTAACAAATCAAATCAACCTACAAAACATTGAATCTTGTCGCAAAAACACAAAATGGATATTGATAATGATGATGAGATATTGAGGACACTCGCGCATGGTCAATCTATTGATTAGTATGTTTTGCGCATACTTACGATCGCCAGGAATGCGGAGTATCATGGATTCCATACTGACATTTGGGTTATAGCTCGACATGGCCGAGTTTACTTGAGAGGTTGATGACTAGGTTGGAGAAGGTATGCTTTGATTTGAATCGCCTTTTAACAGTCCTACATTATGTGCAGATAGCTAATTTATGATTCCAGATTGTCATCACCGATTTTCAAATTCCAAAACCTCCAACACAACCTCGCCCCTCCTCGCCTTCACTCTCCCCCAAACGCGATACCAGCATTGAAGACCCCTTTACTACCTCCCAACCGTCGTTAGAATCTCTTCCACCAATCTGTTACAAGCAGCTTCTCGATATACAAAATACAATGAACAAGCAATTCCCAACCCACCCACCGCACACAATTCAACGTCTATCAGAACTCCTCCTAAATCCCACTCAACACCACCGCTCTCTTCCATCTTACCTCCACGCCCTCGATCGCGTCGTTCATGTCACATCGCCCATAACCTCATTTCCTCTTCCGCCCGCTGTTCCAGACCCAAGAGTTTCTTCCTCTGTCCTCAGTAACGGAACCCCTCCATCGGTTGACCCTCTTAGCATTACCTGGAGTAATCCGACAACTGGAACTGCCCCGGTAAACGGAGGACTAGGTAGTGATGAAGCACTAGGAGGTGCATTATTAACCCCTATAAGTTGGTTAAATAAGCGCGAATCAAGCCTCTCACACACAGGGTCTAACGGCACAAATTCTGGAGGTGGTTCACCTCGTGGAGAGGTACGAACAGAGAGCACCGAAACAATTGATGGACCGAATGGACCGGGCGGTGTTGAGACAGTCTCTGTATCCGTAAACGGTATTTCATCAGTTGGTTCTCATGCAATGATGTCGCTACTTTCTTCATCGGCATCTAGTTCTGGAGAACAAGGTTTGAGGGCAGAGGGTGGAGTGACGCAGGGAGAATTATTACGCCAGGAACAGAAAGCTGGAGTGGTTCCAGCATCACAGTTGAGGATACAGAGAGAACCAGAGAGAGAAGAACGGACGGGGAAAGGGGATGAAAACGGGACGGGAGAAGACGATGAGATGCCACATGCGAGGGGTCCAGAGGAAATTGGAATGGAGGATATGGGGCCCCAAGAACCGGGAAAAGTGCCAATAACTGGGGGTGAGATTGATGTTGAGGCTGCTGTGGGAAGGAGGCCAGATTTCACAGAGGAGAAGGCAGAGGAGAAAGGAAAGGAAGGAGAAGGAGAAGATGGGGAACCGAGTGGAAAAGCGGGTGAAGATGCGGATGGGGACTCGAACATGAAAATTGAGACCAAGGATGACGACGAGCAATCGACTACATCGAAAAGAGCAGCAGAAGACGATATCGGAAGTGAAGCTGGGGAAAAGAGGGTCAAAGAGGAGATGGATATTGAGCCACAACCAGGCTCTGAGATCAAGCCGGACGATGCCAAGGAAGATGCAGTGAGAGAAGAGGAAGATAGCAAGATGGAAACCGACCCAGAGCCAGAAGCGAAGACGGAGCATGCAGAGGAAAATGCAAAGGCAGAACCTGCCAAAGGAGAGACTTAGGCATGTGTTGATGAGGCTACAACCAACCCAAAGGATACCAGAGAGTAAAGAGAGTGGTCAGGTTTGAACAAAGGAGTGTGAAATTCTATAGCTAGCTATCACAACTAAAAGGATGAATATAATGGGTTGAGCATGAAATTACATATTAGAAAGTGCGGGAATGAAATGTGAATGTATTGATACCAGTGACGAACCTGATCTCCCTTCCCATCATCTTCCGCTGGTGGCCTCGAATCAAAACTTTAGACCTCACTTCACTTGGCTTAGAAGTTTCCTCTCAGTCTTTTCTTCACCACTCTTCCGTTCACTTTATTTCCCCTTCACTACCCCTTCATCTCCACCGCTTCAAGAAAGACATGGTCACTTAGGTTTTGTTGCACATCTGAATAATTCATTATCCCAACTTCTTAAACATTCAGTTGATTCCACCATTGTTCGTTTATGCTTCTATTCCAAAGTAGACTAGATAGTTGACGTTGATGCGTGAGAATCCCCCTCCGTGGTTCATCGCTGTTTCGTTGCTCGCACAATCTGAAATATACACTTCAACAATCGTAACATGTGTGCGTGTGTCCTATGTCATATGTCCCATATCCCATAAAACGCCCTGTCCCATCCCGTCCCACCCTGTTCTTTAATGCCATATCCTAATACATGCCAACCCACCTAACCATTCACCCATCCATATGTAAGCCAAAACCAACGCCTGTCATAAACATAAACATCAACATTACTTCTCTTCATCAGGAAACCGTCCTCATTCCCATTCTCACTTCCATACCCTCGCCCTACAAGTAGATCTGCCTTGCCTCCTTCATCTGACTCTCAACTGGGCAATAGGGACACTTGAACCTCCCACCCTTACTCAACTTCTGCAGACTCTCCTTCGCAACTACATGACCACAGGGTAACATCATTGGTGGATTCGATTCATTCGTTTGCTCCTTACTCACTGGGCATACGAAAATTGGATGGAATATCATGCTTCCCGGCAATGGTATCTCGACCGCAAGTTCTGTATCCGTTGTCCAATTTGTACGCTTTGTTTTCTGAATTGTAGCGAGTTTTATGAGGGTAGGGAGAGCGATGGCCCCGGCTGTTGCGGCGAGATAAAGGGGAGATTCGGCAGAGAGGCCTAGAAGCGAACAGAATTCGCGGGTGAAGGAGGTGCAGACGTCAGACCAGGAGCTGGAGGTGTCGAAAGTTTGTCGATAAGGGGATTGTTGAAGATTGGATTCGAATACCATGGCCGTGATAAGTTGCTGAATTTCCTTGAGGAACCGGCTTTGAAATCGAGGAAAGTAATCACGAGCGTATTGAAGTGCACCTGGTAGACCATTGTTTTCATCATCCGGGAGGCCGTTTGCCTCAGGGCCCAGAAACAACCAAACAAATTGAAGTTTGCTGAGTTCGAATTCAAGATTACTACCTCGAGTTTCGAGTTCTCTGCTGTTCTTTTGTGCCCACTCTATTGCTGGATGAAGTTTCCGCTCCTTGAGCTGGTGTAATATATTATACATGGTTTCAAACTCGCCTTGGAGTCCTTCGTCCACAGTCTCGTTCTCTGGCGCAAGCAAGTTTGGACCTGCTCCTGGACCCGAGCCATTCTTTTTCATATTTTGTAGCTCTTCGTAAAATGTTGATGCTACTCCGAATTGCCCTTCGCGTAAAAGATGCATGGTAATAGCTCGATTGACGAGTTCGGTATGATTCGCAAGAGCATCGATCTCGTTGAGTAATGTTTGTTTTGGGAGATTCTGGAGAAATAATGGTCAGCTCAGGTTTAATACGTAAGACCATAAGCATGCATCACTCACCGAGTTCACTGCTTTGCTGTAGGTTCCATGTGCTTTATGGATCTTCTTTATGTCATCATTAACTTTCTCAAAACCATTCTTCAATGGGTGCTGGAGTTTGGTTAAAGTTATGGAAGCGAATTGAGGTTCTAGGCGAAGGAAACTGTTCAGTAATCATACATCATAGTCAAAAAGCAAGTCGGAGTGAAAATAGGGACATTCAATGTTTCCAGATCTTCATGTCCCTCAGTTCCGCTGCCGGCTTGCTTCTTCGGGGATCCAGGATATATGTACCTGATTCAATAGCACCTCTTGCTTTTTCCAGTTGCCGTATGATCTTATCCACATCCTCAATACTCTGATCAAAGCTGGAATCCCTCTGCAGCTTGATGATCTCCTTCTCAAGAACATCCATCGCTATTCACCCCGCCTTAGTTTTTGGAATGCAGGTATGTATATTTGCCGGTGCCGCTTGATATACGGGATGGAAGTTGAATGAGAAGTCGGCAGAGTATTGAATATGAGGGCTGGAAAGGTGTGTGTAGATTGTGTGGTGTCAGTGTCGTAATATGGCGAATGCTAATGATCTGGAAACGTTCTTCGACGTCCTCTGCACGATATGTACGATATGATTGTCAGTTAACTTTGGCGGGTCTTCATCGGATTTGATACCTTTTCTAGTTGCAGGTGAACCCTGGAGAATGATGATTTGTTAGGACAGCTGCTCTGTACAGGATGATTTTACCCACTTATAGTAGGTGATCAGGGATAATGCAGACCTAGGATGGCCTTAATCATTAATGACCTTGTTTCGGCCTCTCCCTCGTACCGCTGAATCACCAGTCACAAGTAACAAATCACATGCGCAAATCGTTGAATGAACCTGGAATGAATGGCAAAAGCACAAAAATGCCGAGCTCGTTCGATGATTAATGCAACTCAAAGCTATGTGATCTCAGAGCCCAAAACAAAATGCCAAAAATTAGATGGACGTCTATTCTTGGCCATATGAAACATGCTCAGTAGGTAGGCACATTGAGAGGAATTCCTTACATATATCATCTGCCATCCGTCCGTCTACCGGGGAGAAAGATGCATGCAATGAAGGCTTTCCCTTCCAACACCGACGTCACATCAAAGGACCCCAGTCACGGTTACCGCAGCACAGCGCAGAGCCTACTAGTTAGTGAATTGAGGGACCCAAAGCACAGAAGGGTGATAAAGGCATAAAGGGGAATAACATGTCTTTTCGTTTTTCTTTTCCTCATGCATATGATCCAAACATGAATAGAGAGGATCTTTTGACCCTTTCAAGAACTACTTCTCATTCTTACAAAAGTGGTCCAGCCTCTCAAGCTAAACAGAATGGTAATGCCAATGGCGCAACGAACACATCGAATGGCAACAAATTAGAACACGCGAAACAGCCTTATGTGTTTGCAGATCCAGTTGCTTTCAGGCATGAGAAAATCTCACCATCAATCACAGGATCAGTTACTAATGCATGAAATCTAACAGGTATCTCGAAGAGGACAATGCCACGGAGGTGCTGGAACGTCACAAAGAACTTAAAGGCTACGAAGTCTATCTTGTTGAGCAATGGGCATGCTCGAGAGTCCATCCTACTTTCGTTATTACGACCTATACGGGAGACGACAAACATAAGATCCAAGTAGGCGTACTGGGGATACCTGCAGATAAGGAGACATGGAATCCGAGACTTCGAGTTTACTTCAACGCCATTTCCCAATATCATGCCAGACCCAAGGACACTCCCTTGGGAACATTGATGGTGACCAATTTGAGCAGTTTTCCTTCTGGCCTAAACGTTATTCCGGTGCCGAATGGAGATGTAAGGAGGCATAGGGAAGATTTCATTGTCAACGAGAATTTGAAGAGGTTAGGATGTTCTGGACGATCCGGCATGAGTCTTCAAGCCCCGGCGGCTGCTACACAAGCCAAATTTTTTCAACTGTACAGAACGAGCGATCGAATACCTCTCTACGGTGCTGTCATAGAATTAGTGAAACTTTGTCAAGTCGCCCTAATGATATTTGGAAAATTAGAACAGGAATATGCGGACGGCTGTCTTTGCGACGTCACGGAGGGAGCGATAAATGATTGGTGGACCGAGATTGGATCCGAATACTACAATATTGAACCCTCCGATGGAATCTTGGGTCCGACTACTGTGGCCGCACTCCTTGGGTTACTCATGGGTGCCAGAAATCGACTGAATTACTATGGAGCCCCGGTGGCGAAGGACGCATTTGATGTTGTTAGTCTCAAGCGTGGTATTGCTTATTTTCAAAAGTCCCAAAAGATGGAACGTACTAGGAGATTGGACAGGCACACTTTACAGCGATTGCATCAAAGTACTGCAAAAGGTGCTGCAGGAGAGGGTTGGGCAGTTCCAAAAGCAGTCAAATCGACCCTTGCAGAAGTTAGTGGGAAGAGTGGTGAAATGGTCATGGGAATGGTTGGTCGTGATAAATCTGGTATTGCCGACATTGAAACCTGGGACTTGGAGCGCTTCATAAGTTTGATACATGGAGCAAGATCTAAATGGTTGTGGTATGGAAAATCAAGACGGACAGGTGCCGATGATCATGGGAAATCAGAGCCCGCTGCGGCTCACATGTCATTCACAAAGGATGACCATGGCGGGTACATGTGGTCTCACAGCAGAGCAGATTCAGTGCCACCAGAGGATGATGTAGACATTCGCAAGAAAGAAGTCTCCGATGATATATACTCCGCACAGCCGCCAGGATCGGCCACAAGTATGTTGGAAACACCGAACGATCGTGAAATCCAACTCCATAAAGCTGTTTTCAAAAAAGCTACCGGCAAGATGAGTGAAGCCAAGCAAGGCTTTGGGCGAATTAAGGATGCTGTTGGTCTACGCGGTCATACCAGTAAACAATCGAAAGATGAAATTCGTGACTTCGATGAGAACGGTGGTTATTTTAGCCCGGGACATCTGACTTCAACACCTCATGGAATAGGCTCACCATCTACCCCGACAATCAATAAAGCATTTAGTTGGAAAATCAAACCAGGAGAATATGAAAATGGGATCCCAAAAAGTAAAGACTTTATAAATGGATTGGCGCAAGCTGGGCTACGCGAAAGTGATAGCGAATCACCTCCTGGTAATTCTAAGACAAGCATACCAGGTCTCACTCAAATTCCAACTGCTTCACAATTGGAAGAAAGGAAAGTCGCGGAAGCCGAAGAGCAATGGCAGGCCCAGGCGCAAGAGATTCGTCGTGAACTTGTTGCAAAGGAACCTTCTATTTCCGGGTCTATTTGTGGCGAGGGTGACCTTGAAGGCCCAGTTCTAGAAGCAGAACGTAGTGATAATCATAATTTTGTGGCAATACTTCATCGTCGGCACAGTGTTTCCGATGCATCCCATTCTAGGAGATATCGTTGCGAAGATCAATTACAGCGTCATGTGTCTTTCAGTGATGCCGAAGACGCCGTTCTAACTTGGGAACCCGTTGGGATTACTGACATGTTTGACGAAACAGATGACTGGCTCGCTCTACAAAATCACAAATTACTCAACGAGGATTATAAACGAATATACGAGAAGATATTGGACCTTCAGAACAATCTATGCCCATGGGTACAAAGGAAGATCGACGGGATCAATCATTTAGACGATCAAGCTGCTCTGGACCAAGAAAGGTTTCAGGAATTACACATGCAGTTGAGCGAAGAATACCAAGATTTGAGGAACAATACACAGGATTTCCTTGGCGAAGAACGATCACATGTTACAGAAACTCTCAAGGATATTGAAGTCCTTGGAGCCAAACTTGAGTACGAGCTCAATTCTCTTGTGTCAAAGGTACAGGATGTAGAGGATGGAGTATCTCAATTTGAAAGACAGGTAGATGATCTGGAGGCACGAGCTGATGAACTGGAAAACATTTTTAGAAAGGAAAGTTGGGCTCATTGGCTTGTTCGCTCTATTACGGGAATTGGTACTGGACCAAATATTGTGGCACCAAGGAATCCTTGAAATTCATATCAACCTTGTTGATCCGAGGAGATTCATTTAGCAGGCGTTTTGGGAATACCCATCAAGCATTTATATTTATCTGAGCATGGTAGTATGGATTGGAGTTTTAGAGATGGGGGGCAGTGGACTTAAATAACCACCTTGTGTGATCCTTATACCACATTCTATTGTACAATATTAACACCAATGAGCTTATCATCATCACCCATAGATATTCTTCATAGCCTCGACGTATTCTGGTGGAGTCGTTTTCGTGCCTGCCTTTTCATCATCATGTCATCTTTGCATCATTTATTTACCCAAATGAACCGGCTCAATAATACACAACTTCCTCCAACCTCTCTTCATAAATATCTTTAAATTTACATTCCAAATCCACCACCTCCGAATCCACCACCACCAGCTCCCTTAGCTGCGGCCTCAGCTTGTAATAATTCGGAAATCTTCATTTGGACGTCGAAAAATTTGGATGCGCAGCGGTCGATACAGACGCCTTCGCCTTTGTTGAGTTCACCCTCGCGGTAATCTTTGGGAATGCACTTTTTGATGCAGGATTGACTGAGTCTAGAGGGAAAATTGTTAGCATGGGTTAAAATCATGAAAGTATTCCAAGTAAAATGAGACCATTCCAAGCTTCTGGGGTAATGGCGCTCCGCTGCCCCGCCATGAGCTACTGCAATGAGGGTAGATTGTTTGAGTATGGAAGATGGCTTTAAAGATTCGAGTGCGACGAGCTGTGAGGTTTGGGGGTCTTCCCCCAATGACAAATAAATTCATTGGCAACATACTTGTTGAACATATCAGTAATCAAATCCATCTCTTGCTCAGCAGCAGCGATTTTCTCCTGCGAAGATGGTTGAGGACGACCCATTCCGAACATCGACATGATTGCGGTATTTTATGTATTTGAAGTTGGGAAATATGTGATTCGTACACGAGAGGGATGTATTAATATTGTGTATATTTTGGGCTTCTTTTGGTTTGATATCTTCGATTCAATCCTAGGTGGATGAACTTTGAAGGGAAAGCTCGACTAGCGTCGGTAAATCAATATTCCGGAGGTGCACATTTTTTGGAAGATAAAATTCGAAGCTGAGCTTCGAATAGTTCCTTCATTTTCCTCGTCAACAATAACACTCTCTTATTTACCAACCATTGGTCTCAGAGAGTGTAATAATTAATTGGTATGTATGATGTTTCTTCTTTGCTTGCTACGCAATATCTCCATGAGTTTATATGATGATTTCCATATAACATTAGAACCGTTGCGACTGACACCCTTCTTCGGGAGAGTGGTTGATCTCACATCGATCCGTTGTCTGAAAAAACTCAATATTCACATCTGCATTTGATTTCACACTGTTTTCCGTTGAATTCAAGCTAATTGATTCGTGTTCAAGAATATAGGATGAGTTCTCTTACTGGTCTTCGGTTTCTTAGGCCCTACCTCTATCATGATATTCTTCCGGTAAAACCAGCTGCATATGCACGACTGTTTTCTACACATTACTCTTTACGCGGTGAGAGGTCGAAGAGACCCTACTGCGAGACAGAAGAGGACTTGAAGATCCGTAGGGTAAAGTTGAAGGACGGTTTAGACCCCACCGAAACTAGGATAAAAAAACTTCAGTCAGCTGGCGCTCTACACTATCCCAGAATCAAAAAGGTTGGTAAAGTCGTATCGGTGAAAAGTTGTCTTGAAAAATGTGCGGAAATGTTACCAGGTGTGGATAGTGATGATACCATTGCTCTTACGCTGCATGGTAAGGAGCCATCTTCGAAGCAGAGAATGAATAGGAGTTGATTTTTTTGTAGGTAGAGTTGGAAGTATACGAAAGCTTGGCTCAAAGCTTGTCTTTATGAATATAATAGAAGATGGTTATTCAATTCAATTAGAGGCTGAATCTGGGATGATATACAAAAACCAAGATGTTAATGTGCAATCACCAATCTCCTTCGAAAACCTAACCTATCTTATGCAACGTGGAGACATGATTTGTGAGTGAAAATTCTACGTGTTCATGCTGTTTTTGAATCTAACATGTAATAGCTGCGACTGGTTACCCAATTCGCAAAGAAAATGGGTTTTACACTCTCAGATTAATCGAAATACCTAAAGTATTGACCCCAAGTCTGGCACCAGTACCTCAAAAGTTGGAGGATCCAGAAAGTCGTATTCGAAATCGACATCTTGATCTTCTTGTCAACAATGATGTTGCTGCTACTTTACGTCTTCGATCCAAAATCACACAGCATATCCGTGATTTCCTAGTTCAAGATGATTTCCTCGAATTTCAAACACCAATTCTTGCCGATCAGGCTTCAGGTGCCATGGCTCAACCATTCAAAACGAATGCAACCGAGTTCCCCGAAAAACAATTGGCTCTGAGAATAGCTCCTGAGTTGTGGTTAAAACGTTTAGTGATTGGTGGTTTAGATCGAGTCTTCGAGATTGGTCCTGCATTCCGAAATGAAGGTCTTGATGCGATACACAATCCGGAATTTACAACTTGTGAATTTTACAAAGCGTATGCCGATCTCGAGGATCTTATTTCCATGACCGAGAAGTTGATTTCAGGCCTTGTACGTCTTGTAAATGGATTGCGTGATGATCCTCAACAAGTCAAATACATGCCGTTTGCTGAACTCCCACGCTTCGAAGAGGATTTATACACAAAACCCTTTAAACGAATCGAATTTATACCCGCAGTCGAAGCTGCACTTGGCGAAAAGCTACCAGATCTCCAGAAAGATGACGCTAGAAAAGACCTGCTCGAAATCTTTACAAAACACAGCCTCGAAGTCCCCGAAAATCCTACTCTTCCTCGTCTCCTAGATGAGCTCGCATCCCTCTATATTGAACCCCATTGTTCGGAACCAACATTCATCATGCACCATCCTTCTTCGATGGCACCCCTTTCCAAATCCTTCCTCGATCCCAAAACCAACCAGCTTGTCTCCGCGCGCGTGGAACTGTTCATTCAGCACCAAGAGATAGCGAATATGTACGAGGAGGAAAATTCGCCATTCGAACAAAGCTATAAGTTCAGAGAACAGTTGAGGTATAAAGATATAGAGAATCCGATAAATAAAGTGGATGAAGGATATATCCAAGCGTTGGAAGTTGGATTACCACCGACTGGTGGATGGGGATGCGGAGTAGATAGATTGGTCATGTGGTTGAGTGGTTCGAAGAGAATCAGTGATGTTTTGCCATTTGGCAATTTGAGGAATGTGGTTAATTTGGGAGCGGTGGGTAAGAGGCAGGTATAGATACAAATTCATAGGGGGGATGAAAAGGGCATACCGTATGCAAAAGTTCATCGAACATGATGAATTAGGAACAGATTTGAAGAAAATGCAACTACAATTACCACTCTGCCCCCTTTTCTACCTTTTGTTGTCTACACCCATTTCATTTGTCTCGCTCTCATAACTTTTTACCCAAAAGATACCGACAGCATTTATTAGTAGGCTCGCTACAACACCAGGAAAACTCAACGATGCACTCCTCAAAAAAGAAAGAGTATCGATCCTGCTCGGCGCATAACTTTGCCAATTCTTCTAGATTCCATAGTTCGCCTATTGAACAGCCGCATAATAGGGAAGTCAGTTTGATGTTTATGTGAGTGGATAAATGGAGAGTGAGTCAATAGTCTGTTGTTTGCTTGGGGATAAATGGAGGAAGGGGGCATGGTTCATCAATATGTACTTGTATGGAATACGCCACAACAGCTGTGCAGTGGTGGGTGTCTTTCCGAGGCTGATGAAAGTGACTGGAAACGATACATGTATTGCGTTTATCAATGCTGTCTATTGTGTTTGTATGAATTGCAATTTCGGGTTGTGGTTGTAGACAACAAGGGATGAATGGCGAATAGTTTTGAGCATTGAAACCAAGGCCATTTGGACTACGAAATGTATGGAAAGCCCAGCAATCTCTATCTTCAATGCTATAATATATCTGGAATTAAAGGATATGAGTGGCTTATGGTCTGGAAGTAGCATGTACTTGTAGAGGCTCATGAGCGATCTGAAGAACATATAGAAGTAGCGATTGGACTTCTCGTTGAAGAGAAGAGGGGTAGATTGTAGCACCATCAGATCATCTTGAAACTCGATAGATGGAGACCGGGCTTCTTGCTGATCTTATATATTAACGTCTATCTATGTATATATATATATAGCTTATAGCTTGGGATACGTGATCAGAAGCGTCGAATTTCCCAAACTCGAAGTCTATCTAAAAAAAATTCTCATCAGTAGTATTTTCTGTAATGTATGAAAGTCGTGGTATGACGTCGAGCCAGAGTTGGGAGTTTTGCCTTTGCTTTCACCGCTTTTCACCAACACCCCGCATACTCCAGTCGTCCTCAGTCCTCTTATCATTACCAATAGTTGTGATAGAACGAAGTCAATATTAAATAGTTCCACAAGCTATTCAACTAACTCATAGAAGGATTAGTGAGGCATGAAATCCGGGCAACGACTGATGAATTGATCATGACGTCGTTCAATTTCCACCTGTGCTCTGCTGGAGTCTGCCCCCCCCTAAACCCGACTCTAAACCCGATCCTAATGTTGATCCTAATATGTATATATAGCTAATGGCCATATTTTCCGAGCGTATGTTGTTGATCTCATTCTCATTCTCATTCTCATAAAACCGATTTGGACAACAAAACTCTATAACCAGCAAGTTACACCCATCTTTGTATCAGAACTAAACAATCATGCCGAGAATCTTTTTTATCACTGGTACTTCCACGGGGTTCGGGAATCATCTTGTCCAAGAGGTCATCGATAGGTAAGATCTCTTTGAACAGCAGTTTAAAGTACAGCTTGACTGATCTTAACATAGAGGAGATATCGCCGTCGCAACTGCTCGTAAGCCCGAGACTCTAAAGTTCAAGGGGACAAGTGAAAAGGTACCATCTCCACCACATACGATAGAGCTTTCTAATAGCAACAGAACTTTCTGGCCCTCAAACTTGATGTAACTAGGCAATCTGATATTGAAAATTCTTTCAAATCCGCCGCCGATAAATTTGGCCGCATCGACGTCGTCGTCAACAATGCAGGATATGGCCTTGCCGGTGTCTTTGAAGAAGTCAGTGAGCAACAAGCTCGTACTCAGATGGAGGTAAACTTCTTTGGTCTCATTGCTGTTACCAAAAAGGCAATGGAAGTCATGCGAAACCAAAAGCCGTGTGGCGGCCTCATTCAACAAGTCACTAGTATTGGAGGTCAAAGAGGCGTGCCTTTTTTCAGCATTTACTGTGCAAGTAAATGGGCAGTCGAGGGTTTTACTGAAAGTATCAGTCAAGAAGTGAAGCCAGAATGGAACATCAAGTTCACTTGTGTTGAGCCAGGTGGATTCCGAACTGATTGGGCTGGAAGGTCTATGCAATTTCCAGAGAAACGAAACCCTGCGTATGATCATTTGAATGCCAAGGAAGCAATGGAAAAGAGGAACGGTACTCAAGCTGGAGAACCAAAGAAAGGTGCGAAGGCAATGTACGAGCTTGCTACACTCTCAGATCCACCTTTGCGAGTAGTGATTGGAAGTGATGCTTATAAGGCGATAATGGCGAAGATCGAGGCGTATGGGGAGAATTATAAGAAGTACGAGGAGATCTCTAATAGTTGTGATGTTGACGAATGAGCAATAATATAGTCGAATTGACTGTGAAGCAATTAACTTTTAAAGATAATATGTGTTATACCGACGTTTCCAACTGAATCAAGAATGTGGTGGTGAATCATGATGGATGTGATTGGATTTCTTTTGACCCTTCTGTTGCAGCCATCCGCCTTGGCAAAAAATCATATGCCATTCAAGGAATTCATGAGCACATCCTTCCTGAACAAGAACCGAAAAAGACTCTCATCGTACCTTCTTTTGATCATGAATCTTCTCATCTGAGATACTTCACTTCGGAGGTTCGGACATGGATCGGCCGATGGGATAATTTAATATCGTTTAACAAGTAAGTAAACAAAGTGAAAAGCTTGAATAACCTCAACATTTGAAATCGACTTTTTTCATTCGCCGTGGTCAAATGTGCAAATACTGGCACGACTGTGTTGTCACATCTCTATTATCTTTGCTTTACACTTTACAAGAAAATACCACAAGCACTTCAATTCTGTACTTTATTGTCTTCCACCATGGCATCGAGTGAAGAGCTTAGTGGACTCGTCATGAAATTTTCTGCACCAAAAAAAGACTCTTCTAACCTGAATATCTATGAGCTCTACCAAGTCGAACATTACGAAGCCCAGGAGTTATTCGAGTTTGAACAATATGTTAAGATCATTCGATTTGCTAAAGCTGTGAGCTCTGGTACTCATCCTCGATTTGGCGTTTTCCCTCAACCTGGCCCTAGAGCGCACATGACGGTGAATGCTAGTCACATACAAGACATATGATACAGATGCTAATACTGATTGTTAATTACAGGGCGCAGAAGCTTCCAATGGGGTGGACGTTGAACCTAAAAAGATTGGCTTTGAAGAGCTCGAAACTACGAAAGGTTTGAACTCCATGCGAAAGGCAGGCAAAAAGAAGGGAGAGAAAGAATACTTAAAACAAACTATAATGAAGGCAGAGGATCTGTACGGAGCTCGGTATATCGATAACTCAGGCATGGACTATTATGAAGTGTTATCGTTGGAATCATCTGCCTCCATTGAGGACATCAACAGGGCCTACTCTGAATTGAGTATGTTGATATAATGTTATACGTATTCAAATTCTGCTGACAAGTTTAAGGGTGGACCCATAATCCACAGTCGGATGAAGGGAAAACGAAATGGCGCGGAAAAGACTCGACAATTTTACAAAATATGCAACAAGAATGGAACAATATTCAGCGTGCATTCATAATACTATCGGATCACCATAGGAAGTGCGGCTATGATAATGGTAGAGAGATGCAACTGAAGGGCTTTGAGCGAAAGGGAAAAAACCTGGACGAGTCCTCGGCACAAAGAAATTTCGGGTTCGCTGCCTTTCGCGAGGAAGTAGTTCGTTCAATAGAAGCGCCTCATCCTGACGACCCCCCCGAGCCATATAACGAAGATTTCTTCAAAAGTATCACCAAAGGCCTTGTTGTCGAAGAGAAAGACATTAACTATGATAAAAACTATTATCATGATCTGGGGGCTAACGACACAAAAAAGAGCTCATTGTGGAACGGAGTCATCAGTAGAGATCATTTCGGAAGCCTTTTGCGAAGTATGGGTGAGAAGATAGTGATAAATATTTCAGAGACGATAAGTTACTAAGCAGTTCTTAGGTTATGACTACATCCGGAATCTCAGGCAGGCCAAAGATGGAAAAGCTATTAACAAGGTGCGCTCTGAATGGAACCAGAAGCTAATCTCTTACATGATACTGAAAGACGAGAAACTTCGTAAGAAATACAACGAGCACAATTACAGTCATAAGATATATGAACATTTGCAAAAGGAACATGATTTCAAAGAATTCGAAAGAGTCCACAACTCACAGGTTATAGTATCAGAGAAGATGGAGCGCCGTGGCAAGAATGCTAGTTCGCAGCCAGCTATTACAGGTAATTACTTTCAAAGACTATCCACAGAGACAAAGAGTGCTTTTATAAAAGATAGTTCGAATGATGGGACTAGTGCTTCTACTATGACGACTAGAGCGGAACAAAATACAGAGATAGATTACTCAGTGATTATTGCACACACTGAAAAGGTCAGCGATCGCATTCAAGTAAATCCCGCTACTATCACTGACCGCATTCCAAAATCAATGTCTCAAGCTTTCTCCATTAGCAAAATCCCGCTTCGAAACAACTCTACTGATCAAAAAGCCCAATCATCGAGTGGTGCACTCATATTTCCTACACTGCAACGCAAATTACTACAGGCTCGGAAAGTTCAGGCACAACGTTTAGTCCAAGAAAAGCAAGCTCAAGCAAAACTCTCAGTTCAAGTAACGGAGCCGAGTGCTACATTTTCAAAGCAAGCTCGAACTCCGCATCCAGCTGTTCAAAGTCAAGTACCCAACATTATACGTGATCAACAGGCTTTCGTACAAAAGCAACTTAATGCACAACGAGCCGCTGTACAAAGTGCAGCTTCACATCGTGCAGAAATTCAAAGGTCTTTGGGTTTAGATAGAGCTCCTCCGACTGGTCCTCGAATTTCGTTAGGTATGGCTCCCCGCTTGATGACAGATTCATTTGCACATAGCTTGAACTCCAGTTTGCCATCGAAGTCATGCCCACGACCTGGGTTGAAGATGAGTCATCCTCCAATGATCAATAAGATTGCTGAGGTCGCGGGGTCTCCATCAGAGCTGTTAAAAGGCAGCGAGAAACGCCCAGCGAAGAAGAAGCGAAGGCTCGGGGATAGGGAGTGTGATGGGAAGAAAGAGACAAGAGGCGTGAATAAGGAAGATGCAAGCAGAAGCGGTGTTGAGATAAAATTGCAGGATCAAGGAAGGACGAGGAAATATCGAGGAGAGAAGAGTGGTTTGAAGGAAGACGGGGAGATATCAGAGGATGAGAGTGAGAGAGAAGCAGGTGGAAGACAACGCGGAAAGAACAGAAGTCAAAAGTACAGTGGCGGAAAAAAGCGCAAGAGAGAGTACAGGAGAAATTCATGGCGCCCTGCTGAAATCTAGGGTTCAGCAGAGTTTGACGAGGTTCATAAAAAGATATGCGAGAAATCAATACCAAGGCTTCTTCTCTATGGTGGTATTGAATACAAAAATATGGAGACTTGATGGGCATGGTTAGATGCCGAATCGAAGAGATTTCTGTCTAATTTGGGGTAATTGAAAATGAAACTTTACATGGAATGGCATAGAGTTAATCTAGATTATGAGAGTAATGGAGACACCACAGTCTATTCTATTTGGCTCAATTAACATACAAGTATTCCTCAATACTGTTTCGGGAATATTGATCTGGATATTTGATACCACTGGCCATTGAAGGGTCTAACTAATCACTAAATTCCCTTACTCGTGAAGATACCTGGAATATTATGGAACATCAAAAGTTTAATTTTCGTCAATAGAGATGTGATAATAACAATTGCTGGAATTTCTATTTAAAAGGACGTTTGGCGTAGCTGGGAGACTCGAGTGGACTAAACCTTGGCTGAACGGAGCTTCTCTTGCGGCACAGGAACGGAATACTCCTGATTATGACATCAAACAGGAAGATTATGAACAGAAGTATCTAGTGATTCTTGATGAAGAGGATATGAAGACTTATGCGAAATTTTGAAATGGTTGATGAAGAAAAGCAGTAGAGTGGACCCTTCACTCGTTTCTTATGGAGACTCAACCGAACGGGATGGCAAAGAGTGAGCTGTTTTTTGATAGAAAGGTGGTACTCTCATCTTTTATGAATGGACCAAAACTTGTGTTTCAACAATGTGTTGCTTTTCACTAGAAGATCACAGGAATAGTCAAACTCGTTTACCAGCTGCCGCACTGGATTTGGGATCTCAGTATTTAGTAGCTATTCTCAGGAATTTTCTTGATAGGAAAAATATACTGATTGATTTTGTGTGGCTAATCTTAAGCATCTTGCTGTAAACATAATTTCAAGGTGAGGTCCTCGGTAGATATTGTAATTTAATGCCTTTCTCAACTTCTTACAACCAGTGCGGCCATTTCCACAGTGATATGCAAGCTATCCACCGAATCAGTCCCAGAATACGCTACATTTACTACAATCCAGCGAAGTAATTGACAGTCATCAATAGAAAAAGAGCTAGAACTTCCAGCAAGTAGCCACTCTGTCGTGATTAAATGTATTGGAGAAAACCAAGTCAAGCGCAATCTCAAATAATTATTGGATCGTGAGAACAACTCATTACGGAGCATGAATGACTACCCTAAAGTCTCCTTATATGAATTATGCCATTTATTAGAGTGTATAATATTGTTAGATTGAATAAAAATTCCCAGAAAATGAAAGTTCAAATCCTTTTGTTGTTTGCATACCTTGACAATTTCGTTAGCGAGGTTCTCTCCTGAGCGTGCGATGCGCTCGATTGAAGCGTCTTCCATTTTTTTCTTGGCAGCAAACGTCAAATATTCCTACATGTTGCACAGTAGAGAATACTGAACCCTAGTTTTCGTTCAAGCGTAGTTTTGCTTTCTGAATGATTTAATGTTAACTATGATCTTTGTGTGTATTGATAATACATATGGTACATTCAGCACTAGTCATTCCGCCTGCGACTGCAATCGTAGAACACCAAATCTGATAAGTTCCAGAAGACAGAGTTTAAAGTTCCTGTCATATAAGTAGAATTAAAGTCAATAGTCCATTATCGCGAGACTTGTATACCTTAGGTTTGTCTTTAGGCTCATCCGTAGACATTGGTATTTGTGACGCTCTCACGTGACACTATTTTCCCGATGATCTGTTGCAAAAGTGGGACAAGGCTGTGATTGGAAAAGCTGATTCAAGGGTTTGAAATGCTGAGCAATCGAGACTGACCAATGGAATATACCAATTACAAATAAACCCAGCTGCATCTTAGACTTTCTCTTCCATCTATTGGTCAGCCTTACCACCAGTCTGACAAGGCTCTTAATCAGCAACTCATAAGCAATCCGATAAGCATTTCATCATCAATACAGCTCAATGGAGTCAAATATCATTCAAATCCTTGAGTATCCCCTCAAAGAACATTCTTTTTGTTTCTCATTCGTTCTCAAATTATCCTATAAAGCTCTTGTGATATCCAGATGAAGTTGCTTCTTCTCTTTTTTTCAATCGTCATTGCAGTGTTCTCAATTATATTCAGAGATCTAATTATCGAACATATCGAAGTCATAAGCAACTTGTTTACAAGCAACACAACCACAATTCCTTCGCTAAACCAACTTTCTAACTTTCCATCCGCTTCATATTCTACCACGCCAAAAGCAGACAATATGACAACACCAAGAGGAATCCAAAAAGCCTTTTTGGCACGCGAGCAAGCGGAGGGTGCGGGAGCAAGAGTTCGTCGTTCAATCGGTACACCTCAACTAAAGAACTTCTCGCCATTCCTTATGCTCGACCACTTTACCATTAAGCCCGGAGCTGGATTCCCAGATCATCCACACAGAGGACAAGAAACGTAAGTTAATCATTTCATTTCTCCGTATTAGATTGCCACTTACACAACCCCGCATCAGGATAACCTACCTCCTCGAAGGTGCTGTCGACCATGAGGATTTCGCAGGAAACGCAGGGACTATCGAAGCAGGAGATCTCCAATTCATGACCGCAGGAAAAGGAATAATGCACGCGGAAATGCCACGACAAAATCTCGATGGCAGCGCAAATGTTGGAATGCAACTCTGGGTAGACTTACCCGAAAAACTCAAGAAATGCGAGCCACGATATCGTGATTTACGAGCCAAGGAAATCCCACAGATCGATATCGATGATGGAAAAGTACACGTGAAGATTATTTCAGGACAAAGTCATGGTGTTGAAAGTGTACAAGAACTAGCTTATACACCGGTTTGGATTTTCGACGTAGAAATTAAACCAGGTGGAAAGATTGAGCAATCATTGCCAGCTGGATGGAATGCCTTTGCTTATACTTTGAGTGGGGAGACAGTCTTTGGAAGTGGAGATGAGAAGACTAAGATTTCACAATTCCACAATGTCGTATTCCGTCAGGAGGGAGATTTGGTGAATGCAGAAGTCGAAGAGTCTGCTAAAGAGAATGGACATTTCAGTAAGTTATTTATCTTTCATTGATTGGTTCTCATTTCGTGTCGAATTCACAATCTTCCCAAACCCACGGACAAAATCGGCAGGAGCAAAAGAGTGGTCAACCTCGTCTAATCCCCTCAACCACAACTTCAAAAATCGATGACAAAACAACCATTAATCGGATTGAAGTCAATCAAATGGCAAAAGGTTAATGCGTTCGCCGGGAATCGAACCCGGGGCCCATCGAGGTTGTTTCACTCTCTTCTGATGAAGAAGAGGCTGATGGCAACGATGGATTTTACCACTAAACCACAAACGCTAGTCGTTGTTTGATTGATGAATGGGCCAGTGTTGTTTGCAGATAATACAACGTGAAAAAAATCGCAGTCCAGACTGCAATGCTGCAGGGTTGGTTGCAGAGTTTGCAAGAGCGGGTCAATATATGCAAGGAGGGGCCGAATGTTACCCGAGTGGGGTCAGACTTCAACCGAGATAGACAGGGGCATTTGTTGGTGGGGTAAGTTCCACAGCAAGTGCTTTGATGTTTGAGGCATATATTCTTGCAACTACTCAAGCAGTTGCATGTCTAAGACTTGCAACTGTTGATAGTGATGAGTTAGTGTTATCACTAGATGTATTCATAGTAGCAGCGCCACTCATTCGGTTCTCCAACCTTTTATTTGTTACCTCTCATAGCATAAGATAAATTATATACTAACAAATTCTATAGTTCTGATAGCAGGTCAACCCCTTGACCAAAAGGTAGTCCAATATGGCCCCTTTGTCCTTAATTCAGAAGAGGAGGTATATCAAGCGATGATGGACTTCCAGACCCAGTCTAATGGGTTTGAAAGAGCCAAGGGATGGAGAAGTGAGATTGGCAAGACGATGGTTCATTAGATTATTTTAAGGCGTGGGAATTTGGGTAGTCTTGGACAAGAGATGGATTGTGAAGAATGGCAGGCGAATAAAAGAAGGAGTTAGGTGCCCTGATCTCTATAGCTTGGGACTAGTTATTTTAATTGAATTAACACAATGTGTATAAAAGAAATTCTTTCAATTCATGATTGCTAATTATAACTTGTTATTCATTAAAGGGCGTTGGTGCTGTGGAAATTCTTATTTTCCTCAGTGATAGATTATAATTTACCCCAATTTAAATCCTAGGTCAAGTATGCCTTATGATCGCAAGTCGCAAAATCAGTATGTGAACCTAGGAGGACTAACTCTTATTAGATCTTGATTTCACACTTTATCATTTTTATACATGAATTTCCTACCGAGTGCTCAAATGTGAGAGCAGAATCGAGGCGAGAATGAAAGTAGAGTAGAGTGGAATGAGAAAAGTGCCTATCACTCGTTAGTCATGATAAGTGAAGTCTATCGTTGGGCTTAGGATGTTATGTGTGAACACTAAACTAAAACGTTTCCGCGTCTTTCATTTGTATTCTCAAAAGCTTTCATGGAATACCAGTTTTGATTATTTTATCTGGAGTTGACAGTTTCAAGGTAACTTCAAAACCTCAAGTGGTTACCAATCCCTGCGCAAATGACAGAGACTGGAATGTATGTACCACTTTATTACTAACCTAGATACTTCCATTACGACAGCCAATCCACTTCAAAGAAAACATTCCCTAAATCTCTCCTTTCCCCTCTTGACAAATCTCAAGGGAACAGACTCTCCAAACATCTTTAGCGTAATGATAGTCTCACTCTTCTTTATGAGTTGTCTCGCACTGTCCATTGCTTTCTCGTAAACCACTCTCCTATCTCCAACATTCATTTTCTCAATCTCCTCATCACTCGCCCATTTTCTGACATCCAACTCAACGCTCCATACTTTGAATATCACAGCCAATGCAGCCATCATCTCAACTTGCGAGAATCTTTTCCCCATGCAGACATGAGCGCCTTCTGACCAGGGTATAAGTGCTCCTCTGCGCGGTACAAAGATTAGACTGTCGCTCGAAGCATCAGGAGAGGCCTTGTCCTTTGAATTTTCCTCGTAGCCTGGAAGCCATCTCTCAGGTACAAAGTCATCTAAATCGTGAGATTTATCACTAACCCGGCTTTTCTGGCATGGCCAATAACGGGGGTTTCGATGCACACCAAGGACATCGAAATGCAGAAAAGTGTTTGCCGGGACCGTAACAATTTTTCCGTCAACATTTATTTGTTGCAGTCCCAAGCTTACCTTTGGAATGGCGATAACAGGGGACATGATTCTTAGAGATTCGTTCATGACGGCCCCAACAAAACTGTTGTGTAAAGCTGGAAAATATGTTTCGTAATTCCAGGATTCTTGTGACCTGTCTGCGAGGATTGCATCAAGCGTCGATTGAAGTTGATCTTGTGCCGTGAGAGAAATAGATAGGAAGAGAATTATGAAGTGTATTGCGTTAGATGTGGTTTCGTGGCCGGCGAAGAGAAATATGAAGGAATTGGCAATCGCTTCTTGCTTGGTAAGCATTTTCTTCGAATCATCCATGGAGTCTAGTTGAGTAGCTTCTACCAAAGAACCTAGTGTTTGATTAGTGTTTGTTTCACAAAGCCAAGAAGTATAAGTACCTATAATGCTCGTTGCACCAGAATCTTTATTCTGGCCACTCTCAATAGCCTTCAGATTATGATCAAATAGCTCATTGAAATAGTCACCACATTCGACAAATGAACGATACCACTTCTTGTGGAAAGGTGAGATACCTAAGCTCGTGTTAGATGTCATCTTTAGTTTGGATTCACCAAGAAAGAAAAAATTCCACTTACTGTATACCCACATTGGAGCAAGCGCTGCCCAGATGATTTCATCAACCAGTGTACTGAGAGCTTCCTTAAACATTAATCGATGACTACCCTCAAGCTTAGTAGTATTGAAACCGGGAACTATATTGTCACCCAACTCCTCGTCGTCCCCTTCCCAACCCTGGCTAATGCCATACGCCGCTCCACTAATAACATGTAGACCTAAAACCGCAGTATCCGGTGCAGTATCTTTGACTTCCAGATTCTCTTCATTCGAATCTTTCGCTCCTGACCAATGTCTCAGCATCCCGTGCGCCTGTTTCATAGTTTCCTTCCACACTATAGCATAACTCTTTTCCGAGAATGCAGGCGCGACAACTTTCTTATGACGTTTCCATTCGTCTCTCTCCGTGGTGAGAATATTCTTTCCGTACAAATCGATGATTGCGTATACTTCAGTGGGTTTCTGGAAGTGATTTCGCCGAACAGACATTTGGTATATGGTGTCTGCATTACCCACGCTAAGATATATTTGAGCAGGACTAATGATGAAAAATGCTTCACCATGTAGTTCACGTAATTCCTGGCTATGGTGCCATCCTCGATGAGGGTCAAGATACCTGCTATAAGTCAGTTGATAGGACATGTGCTGATGCAGTGAGACCTTACATAATCATTGGATAGAGCCAGTTTTGGGAATATGGTAGACATTTCAGAATACTAAAAACGACATCATGAATACCGGTCCAGAGAAATCCAGATATACCGCTGATTGCTACACCAAAAGTTAGTAATAAGTTCACAATGATACAAAGGTTTTACCGTCAACTCACGAGATACGATGTAAGGAAGTCCAGTGGTCTTTGCAATCGCAATATTTCGTTTCAGCGAAAGATACGCATTAGAGATCCAAAGTACGAGAATGGATACGAAAATCCAGATAAGAGAAAAAGCCATGCTGTTGAAGTTGTAAATCACCAATGGGGAAGTTTCGTAAAGTGTGACAACTTGGTGATGCGAATCTTAGAATTTCAAAATCAAGGAGAGAACTTTTAAGGAAAATTAAATTGAACCAACGCTAGCTCTTATTCACTGTCGTATTAAAACTTTTAAATGATGTTATCAAAATTCACTGTTATCGAAAAGAAAGAAACTACGACTCAACGAGAGGGTTACATTGCCGGTTCAACGGAATTACAGACAACCACCAGTATCACACTCGATACGGCATATGTGTGAAGCCAAAAGCGGAAGTTATGATGTTGATTGGATATGATTATGCACGAGTTGATGGTGGCGTTTGGAGATTATATTGTGGCGTTTTCTTTGCTCAGCTGCTTACAGCCGGATGCCACCAACCAACGATATCGAGTAAAAAGGTTAGACTCTTAAGAGATGTATCAGGGATTATGTATTGGTCTGCGCAACACATATTAGAATTTACTTAATCAAGAAAGAGTCAGACACTAGATCGCATTTTGATCTTTGATGGGCGACACGAGATCGTCGTCTTGAGCGGTAGATTGTTTGCGGATATATGGCCTTATTGGCAGCAGGATCAGCACTCGGAGTTTCTTTTCACAACCATCATTGAGTGAAGTACCAGGGCTTGATGAGCATAGTGCCAATACAGACTTGTATTATTGAATTAGTAAGGAACTTCAAGATACGTAAACGTAGAATAGTAGACCGTTAGCCTATTGTCAAACCAAGAACCTTTACTCCTTGTCTTTCTCAAATATATTATTCTCACCTCCTTCATCTTCACCACTTTTCTCGCATTCCTCATTCTTCTTATCTTCCTCGTTCTTCTCTTTGTGCTTCTCCTGATCTTCTTCTTGTTCTTTCTCCTGCACAATCCTATTCATACACCCTTCAATCTTCACCATATTGGCAAGTTGAACTGGCTTGGGCTCATTCAAGGCTTCAACACCTTTCTGCTCAAAGTTCTTCAGCAAGGATACTATGTCGGCATGATGTCTGGCTTCTTCAATTGCAGTCATCTGTGTCCCATCACGTTTGTTGCATGCAGTTCCTGCCCCCTTTTTAAGAAGCAAAACCACCATGTCGTAATAGCCAAAGTAACACGCACCCATTAGAGGTGTGCCGTGTGATGGTTTGATGACTTCAAGCTCAGCTCCATGGTCTATGAGCAGCTCCGCTATTTTTAGATTTTGCTTTACAGACCTTGCTGCTGTACAGTAGAGAGCTGTTCCGTATATACTGATGTAGTTGACATACTGGTATATTTTATCTTTTGGCACTATTTTCAGTAGTCTATGTCATGTTAGCGTTCTAGTAGTATTCTCAGAGATAATTGCGACAACTATCACTAAAATACCACAACTCTATAATACTATATCATAGCTGCAAAAGCAATAAGATCAACTCACTCTTTGGTTACCAAAAGCAGGGATTCCATGCAAAGAATCGTAAGTAAGCTTCTCGAACTAAGGGCTTGGTAAGGATTCTCGGCACCCACTAGTAACTTTATTTTGAATTCTTCTGTTAATGCTGCATTTGAAATAGCCGAGAATAATGCCGGGTTCCCATAAATGTCAGTGGAATCAATCATCATACCAGCGGCAATCAGTATTTCTATTTTCTCTGCATTGCTATAGATGCAAGCACAGTCCAGTAGTTTACCTCCATCTCGAAGAAGAATATCGGAGGTGACTGATTGTTTTATCATAATCTCCACAATGCGATGATACTATTTCTATATCGCGCAGTGAATTGGGGAGAGGCCTTCATGATCACGAGATAGAACACTGGCTCCAGCAGACACCGAAAGATCACATGCATGATTATGCCCACATGTTGTAAAAAGTATTCGAACACAGCAGTAGGCCATGGAATGGGACACAACGACTCCACCTAGAGAAGCTCCAGCTTCCACGATAAAATGGGAAATTTCTTTTCCAGCCACTGTAAGAGCCACAAGTAATGGGCTGCAACCACAGTAACAAGATCCTTCAAGGCTGTAGCCATTTTGCCGTAGAAATTTCAACTTCTCAAGGTTCCGGCAACGAATCGCTTCTTCGATAGCGGGCGACAGAAACTTATTATCTTCTACCAACATTAATTCTGGATTCAGTAAATCGCTATCTGAAAAAGCATCTGCAGATGAAGCTAAAGGAACGAAAAGTTAGTGAAGCTTCGGATTGAGAAGATATTCTTAAAGAGATATATTCATGATCAAATCTTTAAGAAGATAAAAGTCCGATTAGGATTGAGACTTACCAGACCCAGCTAAACTGCACCTTAAAATATCGGCAACAACTCTATACCCTAGATCTAAAGAAACAAGAGCTGGGGTTCTCCCCATGCGATCGTGGGCCTGGACGTCAGCCCCATATCGGAGAAGGAGTCTAACTATTCGTTCATCACCACTCCCAGCAGCGATATGTAACAGAGTAGATTTAGAAGGTCTTTTATTGACGTGTTGCTGTTGTTGGATTTGGCTTTTTTTTTTTTTTTTTTTTGCAATTAATCTGGGGTATCTGTGAAGATAGGAAAAGTCCTGTTCAAGTCATAGAGGTAACCCTGATCCATCAACCGCGAAGACGAGAATTATTCTTGAGGCAAATTCCTTCCGTACTTCCGGAGATATTCCAAATATCCGTCTCCAGATGTGAATCTTCTTGCGGTGAATGCTGCTGCTCCAGCGCCAATTAACGAGGTATTTGGCATACTGGGAGGATCATACGTTCTACCAACGCCTTTCTGATGTCCTCATATCCAGAAGTGACTGATTACAAGTTTAAGGCTTGAGATTATATTCAACAAACCGATATTCTAACACGAAAATTAGATACTTCTGCCGAGAGGAAATCGGCGGATGTATTACGAGGACAATATCAGTTAAATAGTAACTGTAACTTCAATAGCTGTTGGGAAGCTGGAATAGAACGCTAACCATGTTAAACTTTCACACGCCTAATGCGTTAAACGGCGTGCTATGGCATCGTATTAGAAGCTGCCCGGCTATTGTAATTAGCGGAGTTAGCCCGAAGCGAAGTGAATCTACCACAGAAAAGGCTCAATCTCACTTAAAACGAATACGAATATGAGTGACAGAATACAAAATAGAGAAGATCAATACCCAGGATTGATAAAGACTTCAGCCGAGTGCGGCATTTGATATGTTATGCTTTTGATGATCGGGCATATATGCTTTGATGCTTGTATGCATGGATGAACGTTGAACACCAGCATTCGGTCTAGAAAGTCGAAGCAGTAGCTAAATCCGAACTTGACCTTTAAATAGGGAAGCTTCGAATCATTAGATCCACCCTTCCAGTTTCCCGCTCATCAATTCCCCTCAACCACCTTTCCATCCGCCTTCTCCTTTGCCGCCTTCACAATGTCCACCCAGCCCCTCGGCAATTTCCTCCCACCCCCTTCATTTTCCCTTCCCAGCCAAGCTTCAGCCTCCTTCCCGAATTCAATCAAAACTTCTTCTCCTCCCCACTCTGCACTCCCCATTATCCCTACTGGGATTTTACCTTCTCCTTTTTTTGGATCAACATACCCAACAGGACAATTAATACCCGGAACACCTGTGAAATTGGCCAACCATACATATTCCATATTCCTAAGACTTTTATTTGGATCGAATGCTCCATGTTGCAAGTCTCCCTCGTGTTCTATTTCCCAGCCTGGAATTGGTGTGGTAGGAGTAACGATGATGAGACCAGGGTGTTTTTTGAAAAGGAAAGACAGGTGCTGCATGAGTAGGTTGCGAAGTTGTTGCGCGAGGAGATAATCCCGAGCTGGAGTATATGCACCCATTGTGAGAAGTATCTTGTTTGAGGGAGTGGAATCCTTGAGCCAATTCGAGGCCGAGAATGGGAGATTTTTTGCACGTGAGGCCATGTTCGTGAGAATAGTCATAGCGTGGGCAAGTTGACCCTCAGGACAGTATGGAATTGTGATTGGGACAACAGTATAGCCAAGAGACTTTTCACAGTGATCCACAAATTTTGTACATAGATCATGAACAGATGGTTCAGCTCGGTCGAACCAATCTTTATAAATTCCGATGACTTTTGGACGCGCAGCTCGAAGAGATTCTGGAGGACTAAATAGCGCAGCAACCGGATCAGACGGATTAGGCTTTGCCATAATTCGATATGCCACTTCGAGATCAGCCATAGTTGATGCAAGAGGACCATTAACGGTAACCGTGCTCCCAGTATTTTGAACTCGTGAATGTGAAGGCTTCAATCCATAAAGACCACAAAATGATGATGGAATACGGATACTTCCGCCACCATCTGACCCAAGAGCAAAAGGAATTAGCCCAGAAGAAACTGCATAAGCAGGGCCCCCGGAAGAACCACCGGGGTAATAATGGTAATTGTGTGGATTCTTCGGAGTGCCCCAATTTGGGTTGTTGTTAGTAGTATCGGAACCAAGCTCATGCATATTTAACTTCCCCATGATAAGAGCACCAGACTTTTGCCACTGTTGAACGATCCAAGTCGACTCTTTCGCAGCAATAAACAAAGAATCATTCTTTTTCCTTCCTCCATGACTTCTATATCCTGCAACGTCACTGTCATCTTTGATACCAGTGGGGACGCCATCGAGGATACTCAAAGGATTCCCTTGCTGGTACCGCAGGGTTGATGCTTTGGCAGCTTTTAGAATTTTTTCAACATTACTCTCAGTAAATGCAACGGAGTAAGCTCCCGGTGGACTGATATCTCTCCTGATCAAGGGAAGAAGTGATTCCGCGACGGCTAGTGGGGTTAATTTTCCGGTGCGATAAAGGGTATGGTATTCAGCCACAGAACGATATCGTTCAGCCGAGTCTTCTGGGACGACAGGAACGGACTCAATATCGGAATCATCCAATGCTGCAATAGATGATGAATCAATCGCGAGTGGAATTACTGTAGGCTGTTTGTGCATTGTTAACCCTCATTCGCCGTGTCGGATGAAACACTTCAACTTACATCCCATCTTTCAAAGTACTCATCTAAACCCTTGATATCTCTCAATGCATTCATTTTGGCATTGTTCCATAAGGGGCCTTGAATGAACCCGATTTTAGAAACACTTTGGGACGTCAGTTAGATACAGCTCTGACAGGGCTAGGAAGATACATACAGCCATCCAACTACCACCAAAAGCCATCCTCGAAATGCAGGATTTTTGTCATCCGTTCTTATAAATGGTACATTAGGACCTTCTTTGGGAGAAGGATAACCGACCCATTTGCGGGGTTCTTGATTTGTTTCAACCATTGCAAATAGTTTGTCGTGGTGAAAGGAAAGGTTAACCAAAATGAGGGGAAAGTGGAGGGCGAGGTGCATGGGTGCAATGTCACGTGGATGGGTCCAATTTTGGACAGCATTGGATTCCTCGAGTGGGTAACCATTGGATTGGGTTGGAATGTATGGTTGAGGTTCTATGTTTGCGGATTGTTATTCAATGTCTTACAATTACAATCTTCATCTTATCCAGTTGACCCAGCTTTCAGGTTTCTATACATATCTTCATAAGATGATTCCTTTACCACAAATGTGGGATCCAGGTTTGTACATTCTTCAAACTATTTTATTAGTATCTTACATTTAAACTACCATTCTGAAACTTCTCCTTGCTTAGGCTTCTCGACTCTCACAACCTTGTCCGGATTCAGCAAACACAAGGGGTCGAATGCAAATTTCAGCTATAAAGTGTTAGCAAATGTAGTAAAACTGAATGACAGAATAGTTTGGCACATACCCTTCTCATAGCATCAACTGTGTTCTCGCCCAATTCATGGTTCAGATAATCTCTCTTGATCAGTCCAACTCCATGCTCACCAGTCACAGTACCCTCCATTTCCACGGCTCTCTTGACCATTCGATGCATTACTTCCTCTGCGATTTGTCTTTGGGTGTCATTGTAAAGGACAATAGCTGCACATGTTAGTATATTTTGTGACAAGCTGCAATCTTAAAAGTACTCACTGTGAAAGTTACCATCTCCAACATGCCCCACGATGGAAGCAAACAATCCACTCTTGGCCAAATCCGCTTTCGTTTCTTCAATAATTTCCGGCAATCGACTCATTGGTACAGCAACATCTGAAGTCCACACATGATCACCATCTTTTTCCCGCATGGCCATGACAGACCATAAAGCTTCTTTTCTTGCACTCCATAACTCGACTTGTTCTTCTGCATTCTTCGCAAATTCAAAAGTTTTGCTTCCTGTTGCTTTTGCTAACCTTTGAACAATACTGATCTGCTCTTTGACAGCATTAGGCGTCCCAGCGAATTTGAAAAAAAGTGTGGGTGCTTCGAGCCATGCCTTGGTTGTCATGCCGGATCTGTTAATGCTCAGCATTTGATTGTCATCCAAGATCTCGATGGCGGCAATAGGTACGCCTTCGGTGACAACCTTTCCAACACAATCCGCTGCTTGTTTGATACTTTCAAAACTGCATACTGCCACGCTGGTAGTATTTGGCTTCGTAGTGACCTTCAATGTAGCCTCAGTAACCAATCCTAGTGTTCCTTCGCTCCCGATAAACATCTTAGTCAAATCATACCCAGCACTGCTTTTTCTAGGTCTCTGTCTTGTTTTGATGATTGTTCCGTCAGCTAGGACAACGGTCAAATTCATAACCCATTCCCTCATGGTACCATATCTATACGCATTTGTCCCACTGCATCCAGTTCCTACCATTCCTCCTATCATGGCGCCCGGACCTGGATCTGGAGGGAAGAATAGATTATCCTTCGCCAGCTCTTCATTGAGGAGTTCCCAGCCAACAGCTGGTTGAACTATCACATCCATATCATCTTTATGTAGCTTCAAAATTTTGTTCATCCTTCCAAAGTCTATGCAAATGCCACCTCGTGTGGGAGCATAATGACCTTCCAAGCTTGTGCCTCCACTGTATGCAGTAACGGGTATTTTTCTTCGATGGCAAATCTTCATGATCTCGCTAACTTGTTCTGTTGATGAAGGGGAAACCACCATGAATGGTACTTCACTAGGCTTTCTCAAATGAGAGGACCATTCACTACCCGAATGGCTCTCCAAATCCGAATCAATGGTAGAAACATTTTCCTTGCCCACTATTTCGACAAAATCCGCCCACGCAGATTCGAGATTCGAACGGCCTGTATTATGTCGAAGAGGCTTTGTGGTTGAAAGAGGGGTAGTGGAAGACGTAGGTGCACCGGGATTTCTGTAGGAGCCGAAATAATATCCTCCTATAGCCACCGATATAATAACTGTACAGTTGATTCATCAGCAATGTCCAATATGCTATCAATTCCCCAAAAGTGTCTGCGCACCGAATGTCAAAGCCGAATTCTTTCCTCCAGCGCTTTCATTTCGATTCTTAGAGTACTGCTGCCTCTCTGCGCGTTCCTTGATCAATCGCGCCTGGGTGCTTTCGTAAAGCTGCCCTTTGAATGAACGACCTTCTCCTAAGTTTTGCTCCGTGGATGCATATCTTAATCTGCTTGCGGGGGATCGGAGACAAAATTGGGATCGAGATGAGGATGTGCGTAAGCTAGACAGCAGGGCCGATGAAGGGACCCTTCTGGGGAACGACATGAATTAAATATCAATTGAAGTCGAGAAATTTAGCATTGAATTTGTAAATCAGTAGAAACAAGTTTTGTTTGGATTTTTGGGTTTGCGCGGTGGTGGTAGTATAAATACTCGTTATCTTGCAAGGCTCGGAAATAATTTATCTATCTGAGAATCCAAAATCCATCCAAGCTTTCATGAAAGGCTTCGCTTCCCCACACATTTTCAGCACGTAATCTAGTGCATCAATTGCTCAGTCTGTCAGTCCAGTCAGAATACTTAATTACCTACCGATTAGATACTGACAGGAACAGTGCGTTTTGATTATGATTCTGACAAAGTTTCTGCATTATGATTTATAATAACAATTTTCATTAAAATGTTTTACTTGGTGAAGAATATGAACATCCGAAGGGAAACGGTACAGTATTGACAATGAATGGAGCAAAGAGTGCATGTCTAGGTCGAGGTCATCAGCCTATCGAACTTCCACCCTCTATTGTTCATTGAAGAAGATGAAACCAAAGGATTGCATACCGTATAGCATGCTTGCATCACCATTTTGAAACGCCCCGGCTCCCTTCCCTTCCTATAGGAGAGGAAGCAGGCCACTGTAAACTCCAGCATTCCCATCCTACCCGAACGCCGCTGTAATCCCAATCAACAAATTGCCCCTCGTTAATTATCTAGGCATCCTTCCACGTTACCAACTCAACAATAAATTGTGGCTTCACACAAGTGCTCAAATAAGCCTCCAATTCACTGTCATTGTCGATAGGTATGGTCACTTCTTGTTCAGATGATCCCCCCATAGATCCGACAACACGACCCACCAATGAATTAGGATATTTACTTGTGGCTAACCGGTGTACTTCTGCCAGGGAGGTACCGTTCAGCATCGCAATCCATAACGGAGTATGGGGATTTACATCCGAGTCTGGGTGCAAACGAAAGTAAACTGCCATAGATGAAGGAGTTACAGATGGGAATGCTTGTGCAGCTTGATTGACAAATTGTTGATCTGTATATTGGGGGTCCGCATATTGGTTTTGCATTCCACGAACCATTAAGCCTGGATCATTGGAAGCTGCGTTAAGTAGAGATGGGTCAATCTGAGATGGATCAATATGCATGTCATTGTGCAAATTACCATGGCTGACCATAACAGGCGTATGAGCTTGAGGTTGGGATTGGGCATGAGCCTGGACTTGTTGATGAACCTGGGCTTGAGCATGAGCCTGAGCTTGTTGGTGAGCTTGGGCCTGAGCATGAGCATGAGCATGAGCCTGAGCCTGAGCTTGAGCTTGAGCTTGAGCTTGAGCTTGAGCTTGAGCCTGAGCTTGAGCTTGAGCCTGAGCTTGAGCTTGAGCCTGAGCTTGAGCTTGAGCCTGAGCTTGAGCTTGAGCCTGAGCTTGAGCCTGAGCCTGAGCCTGAGCTTGAGCTTGAGCGTGGGCCTGACGAGCTTGTGTATGCATGTGAGATTCTGGTATTTGCATATGTGACTGAACTTGGTTCTGCGAGTGGGCATGAGCATGCGCTGCTGTTTGAATAAGAGCCTCCTTTGGATCTTGTTGGAAATCTGGGGTTTCCTCTTGGTTGTGGTGGAATTGGTCCATAGCTTGATCGGGCTGGAAACTGTTCTCAAGCTTTCTCTTCTTCCTGGTTGGATCACGTTTAGTCTGGTCATCCCGAAGACGCTTCATGACATCTCGACATAAAACCTCCATTGCCTTGACTCTTTGCGCATGCTGAGGATCAGTGTCTCCCCCAGCAAGTAGATTCAGTAATAGCTCGGAGCCATTGATCCAGGACGTCTTGAGCTCCTGCCAGTGCTCTTCTCCAGCTTCAAGCTTACTGGTGAAATGATCAGCCTTCAATACCTGGTAGAAAGAATTACGAAGTTCCCTGGACTGTTCTGGATTTACACCCAATGCATTCTTGGCTTCAGCAATAGTCATACGACGCTCCAAGGTTCGCATCCGTTTCGTCACGTCACCACAAACAACATCGAGAGCTAGCTTTCTTGCATCCAAATTTTCTTCTGTATTCCAGAAAACTGATTGTAGATGTTCACTCTCTTGTATGAGGCTATCCTTTGCAGCTTCCCAACGCTCGGGTCCAGCAAGTGTCTTCTTTATGATACCTGCCTCTTCACATATGCGTTGAAATCTAGCCCTTATATCACGATACAAAACATTATCAAGTCTTAGGAAATTCTTGCTTTCATCGATAGTGGTTTCGGAAGGGAATCGAGGGGGTCCTGGAGGATCCGCTGGAAGGCCAGCCCAGCCACGGGTTCGACGACGACGCTTGCGAGAGGTCCATTTTTCATCGGATTCGGCTGCTAACTTGGATAGACGCTCTTTTCTCTTTTGCATGACTTCAGGACTAAGTGGCGGGGATTCAGCTCTGGAATTCTCCTTGGACATGGATGAAGCTGGTGGTAACCCTTCCATATGCCCTTCCATATGTCCTTCCATATGTCCTTCCATGGACCCTTCTATTTGTTGTTCCCCCTCTAGCAATGCTCCGTTATTGTAAAATGCCTGCTGTAGTTGACTTTCTACATCCTGGTCCGTTTGCTTCTTTGATTTGTTCCCGTTAGGTACTCGTAAAAGCCAGCGATTCTTGTTTCTAACGCGCATAAGTTCACGTTCCTTGATGTCCCACCCCTCTCGTTCGAGAATGGTAACCATATCGCGCTGTGATGTGTTGACGTTCCATAGTTCTTTGATGCGTTGAACGAGCGGTTCGTTCTTGTGTGCAGGATTTTGTTTCGAAGGAAACCCCCATTTCTTGAATTGGGTTTGGAATGCACGTTTACTTATAAAATGTTAGTAAAGGTCAATCGCGATGATTGTCAAAGCGAGTGGTACGGGTGGGTATATCAATATATGATGCATGATACCATGAATGCCATAATTTACTACAGCTATAGTAATAGCTCGTAGCGCAGTGCCATGCGAATGAAGCTTGATTGAGATGTAAACTTACGAGGGATTAAAAGACATGTTTTCTTTCAAGAATTCCATAATCTCTTCCAACGACTTTTTCTCTTCAATATACATACTATAGCATATTTGCTGTTTGTTATCCCAGTCATAAACCATTTTGGCGGTTGTTCCCCAGACCGTCACCTATATAAAAATAGATGACAAGGTGACAAGGTTTGATACTCGAGGGGTTTATCTGTGCTTTTTTGATGGGTGCAGCTGTTGTTGATTGCGTTGATGATGTTTGATGGTTGCCGTTTTTCGGGGAATCCAAAAGGTGGAAAACTATGAAGGTGATGGGTGGGATTTGTGTGCACGGCTAGTGTAGAACTATTAGTCATCACCGCTCGTCTAGAGATAGTGGCACGCGACGGTCACATGATGCCACTTTAGTCATCCATTCACATCTACGGTGTACTGCATGTATCTATTTGACATATATCGAAACAAACACGCCTCCCTTCCCCCTCCCCCCTTTCTTTATTTGTTGTCTATTCGGTCATCTACCTATGTATTCAAGGTGCTCTCCTAGAGCGAAGCGAAAAAGCCTCCACGGCAGTGGCCCAGCGGAGCGTCATCCAACGACGTTTGGCACATAAACTCTCCAGTTCAGCATCTCTTCTCGAACTTGTGCAATGGCAAGTTCAGACCAAGCTTCGATAACTCATAATGCGCCACCATTACGGGGCTGAGTCTAATATCTTTGCCATCTCTTGCGTTTTGATTGTTCAAAAGACATTCAATTCATGAAAGTCGGCTGTTACATACGTCATTGAGCATTTTCATGTTAAATGTTCGATTCGCTGCCCCACAGTTCTCACATTGCACCCTCTGTATTTCTTCCTATATATCATACACAAACTTCACTAACCCGTCACACGAAACTTCTGCCACACGCCTACTGTTACTTTATCATCACATATACTATCATGCCTCAAACTCTAGATATTCAACTGCAAAATCGGTACCCTTCGGACGAAGTTTATGCTTATATCACAGGGCTAGCACTAAACAACAACAACCGTGTCTTTCTACTGAGAGCCGATGGAAAGACACCATATTACCCTGACTCCCCACCCCACACCGTGCATCCACTTTCAGCAGATTGTGCTATCAGATTAGGGAAACAAGGTAGTACCACTATTGCCACAATTCCTCTTCTTGCTGGAGGAAGGATCTGGTTCTCAATAGGGAAGAAATTGGAGTTTTTCGTCAACCCAGGACCGGCATTAGTTGAGCCATCTGTCACCAATCCTTCTGATCATAATATCAATACCAACTGGGCATTTTGCGAGTTTACATTCAATCAAACTCAGATTTATGCCAATATAAGGTTGTTCTGCCCATCGCCCAATGCCTTGCAAGATTGCTAATTTGCCACAGTTATGTCGACTTTGTCAGCTTGCCAATTTCTATGAAACTTATACCTGAAAATGGCAGGCCACAAGAAATCCATGGTCTAAAAGCAGATGCTCTAGAGACCATCTCTGAAGGCCTAAGAGCACAAAGTCGAATTGATGGTGCAGGGTGGGATAAATTGGTTGTAGAAAGTGGTGGTCAAAAACTTCGAGTATTGAGCCCCAATCATGAACCCGGTTTTGATGGCTATTATGAATCTTACGTCAATGAAGTGTGGGACAAATATATACACACACCGTTAATTGTCGATACCCAAGCTGAATGGGGAAAGGTAGAGGGCCGTGTATGCAACGGGCAATTAACGTTTCCTGGTCTGGCGACTTTTTCGAAGCCATCTACTGCAGATATTTTTAGTTGTAGTTCTGGTCCATTTTCCAACAATGCTGGGCCGACTGGACCTCTTACGGCTCGTATTAGTGCGGCGTTCAATCGATCGACATTGTTAAGCAACAACCATCAGCCACACAAGGAAAGAGTGTCGGAGTTTTATCGACACAAGGTCTCAAATCATTATGCTCGACTTGTTCATGAAGCAAATCACCATGGTCGGGGATACGCTTTTCCATATGATGATGTTTCATCTGGTATGGAGACTGATCAGTCTGGTTTTGTTAGTGGTTGGCCAAAGTCGTTCACCGTTTCTATCGGTTGAGCGTGAGTTGATGTCTTTTAATGCACATCCGTGTGGCTGTCCTAGATGTCGAAGTAACGTAGTCTCTTGTTATTGACAAGAAAGCTATCAAAAATATCTCCGGATCAACATGAAGCCAATACTGAATTTGATCCACTCACAACGCTGTTGGCAAAGTTCGCAGCCTTTGCTTTGGACTTGGTTGAGAACAACTGATTGACCAACAGCGAGACCGTAACTACACATCACGAATGGTGTCAGAGGTGAGCCGTGATAAAAGACAAAAGATTTCGCCTTCAGAACGTCACAAACTATGGATTAAGACTTCCGTTTATCATTTTCCAGCTCTCTGAATATCTAGTGAATTACCTTACTCCTTCAAGTAGAGTGCGGTTGTTTTCCGCGCTCAAAATGCTTCAACCTTCGAGGATGATCTCAGATCCCTGTTACGTCTCGTCTCCGCTTTTCAGACTTTAGGCAATTATTACTATACACAGCATTGTACTATCGAATTCCTCAAAAGCTAGTGCCTTGTGATGCATTACGTAGTGTAGATGCCCGTTTGGTAATTTTCATGCTCGTATTGATATCTCGCGCTCTGAGGATGTACAAGGTGACCACAAAGCTTCATGTGTTGTTGTGGCGTGTCCGCAGACTTTCACGTACATGTTCAGATATTTTGTGTTTTTTCAGAGAATACTAGATGCAGAAATTATAATTCATAAAGCTATTTGTACAAGCACTACTTATTTATCTATTTCAAACTTCCTCCTAATCACAACTCCTAATCACAACTTAGATCCATTTGCTTTACAACAACTCTCTTCCTCTGTCTTTGGACTTCCCTCTCCCGCCAGTTTCGACGACATGTTCCTCGAGCTAGGAACATCGATCGATGGGTTTGCCTCAAAGAAATCTGCCGGTCTGATCCTCAACTCATGGATCTCCACCGGCATGACCGGCCAATCTTCCACTCTTGGGTTATGTGTTAATCCAAAACAATTCCAGACAACCACATCCTCCCCATCCTTTCCTAGGGTCTCTCCTCTCGCGACTGCATCGCCAACTCCATCAATTTCCTTGCGACTCTGAAGTGTGTATCTACCACCAGCATACAATTCGCCATCCTTGTATTTCGTAACCCACACATGATGTTGAGCGAATCTCGCCCGTTGAGCTTGTATACTATCATCCTGCGCAAGCAACATCTGTGTCGCCGCTGGGATGAATTTATATCCTACGTTCTTTCCGCTAATTGGATTTTGCTTCCCTGGGTTGACCATCTTTACAACCATGTTATTCATTGGCTTGGCATCCAGCCATGATGCTTTTTCTACTTGTTTGGAAATGACTTCATAGAAATTGCCATAGGGATTCCTCTTCTTATCAGCCACGGGATGGGATTCTTCAATCATGACTGAATTGGATGGTCCATCGATCGCGGGATCAATACGCACACAGAAAATATGTTGATGATTCTGTGCCAAAACACCAGGAGAAACAACATTTCCGTACTCACTCTTGTTTTTACCCGCATCGATCGAGACGACGGATACGATACCAGTAGCACGTGTCTCGACAGTGATACCACCCGCGAGATCGAATTTGTATGCAAAGATGTATTCATAGTTGGCGAGGGTGATGATGAATTGAACTACTAATTCGCGGTGACGGGTGACGATTGCACGGTTAGTACGCCAGTTTGTGTGTTTCCAGCCGATTCCGGCATCTTGTTCGTGGAGACAGATGACATTAGGGCTTGTGGAGACGGTGCCGTTGCTTTCGGTTTTGGTGCCGTCGAAGTACTGAGGTTTGTTAGATATTGGGAGGTTCTCAAGATCTGGGACTGGGGGGAGGTACGAACCTTGATGACACCTAGACAATCGCATCCTAGCTCGAGGTTGTTGGCGCAGTTTCCTGCACCACCATCTCCGAAATCAAAGGCTTGCTTGCGGAAAAATGGTGATCGGGCATCTGCGTATGGAACAGTCTTTTTGTAGAATCATTAGCGCCATATTCTAACGCAATCCAAGAATCAATTAAACATACCATCTCTGAAACACTCAACCGATACAAAACGCTTCTGCCATCGTAATGCACATCATGAATGGTAGCTCCCTCCCTGTGATTGAATCCCACTCTGAATCTCCACTTCTGCCACTCCACCAAACTATCATCTTCTCCAACAGTGAAACTCGCTCCTTCGGGCTGCACCACATTGATAGGTTTCATATCCTTTCTCGTTCCATTCTCCAACAGCTCCGGTACATACTCCGCTGGCTTGCAATGTTTCAAGATCTCCTTGTCATATGTGCCCTCTTGAAACCCATCTTCGATACCCCCCGTAGCGAGTTTATCAATCCTTACAATCTCCTTTGTAGAAGCATCCATGACTGGAATCAAAGGAAGAGGATATCCATAGAAGTTTGAATCTGGGTTTCCATTGCGAGTGTCCTGGGCAAAACACAGACCTTGGAAGTATCGAGGATTTTCCTCGGTGATACTTCCTCCATATGGCCACGGCTCGACAACAACCTCGAATCCTTCTGGGATAATCAGTTGTGCGAGTTCCTCTTTGAAAATAGGAGATGACCAGACAGCTTTGACTAGCTCGTCGAATTCACCTCTTTGGTCGTGTGTCAGCTGTGATACAAAAAAAAAAAAAGAAGGGAATGGGGAATATAACGTACAGCGTCAAAGCAGCATGCTGCATTTCATCAACCACCTCTCTGTTCACCTCGACGCTCTCCTCAACATCCACAAGACTCTCATGGTATTTGGGTATCTTACTACTGCCAATAACATCATAAGCTACTCTTGCGAGTCTCTTGGGGTAAGCAGTTGAAGCATCTAAAGCCCCGGCATGTTCTAGTGCTAGAAATTTTTGGAGCTCGGCTTTGAGAGGTTCTTCAAGAGCGATGGTGCGGAAGGAGACCAGGGCCGGTTTGTGGACAGCCAAGATGGTGTCGCGAGCTATGTTGGATTCGGGGAGAGAAAGTTGAGTGAGGGGGTGAGGCCTCGAGGTTGGAGGGGCCATGGTGCAGGGTTATTTGTGTGGTTTGTGCTGTGGTGGTGACGGTATTGAATTCTGGTTGACAAGATATTGTTAAAGTACGAAGAGTATAATTTTACTGTGCAACCTGAATAAAGAGTGTGAAGAAAGACGTGAAATATAAAGCAGCTGAGAGGAAAAACAAATTGATATATAAAGCGTGGTACAAAGTCATTGGTAACACTTTAGACGATCGGTTATGTGCCAACATCGCCATCACTTACCCGGCTTGGAAGTGATATACATTACATAAATATAACTCTTCCGATTGCACGCTCTATTCTATTCCACATGTGATTGGTAGACACGCATGTCCATCCGGTTATCTCGGTTATCTCGGTTGTTGTCAAATCACGGACACGGGTATTAAATCAAATACCCGGTATCGCTAACACCTATCACCAATCGAGTCCGATTGTCCCAATAACAGTATCCACTAGCGCTGTTGTGCTGTGAGAATTGTACATGGCAGACGTTTCATTCTCGTCTCAACGTCGGCATTCAATCTTATTAAGCTTTTTCGGATTAGTTCAACATGACAGTTCAAAATTACAGTCTTCATATTGGCTTGATAACGGAAGAGGTCCGCTTTCTATCGTTTGGAAGTTTGATATGAGATAGAGATAGGCCTGGAGTGTCCTACGCCTCCTCTTTTTCTTGTCTATCTTGATTTGAAATGTTTATATCAATTACTTGACAGTATTTGATTCTGGTATTGTACAATCAACTTCAACGAGATTGATTTTTCGACTCATATTGTGAAGTTTTCTTTCAACATGGATTTCGAAAGCGAGTGCAAAAAGGAGGACATGATTAAAGAGTCCCGGCCATCATTCATCGGAATAGAAGAAGAAAAGGGAGAGATTCCAATAGCAGGGCATGTTGAGGAACTACGCAAAGACTTCTCGGTCTGGTCACTTGGCTCATTGTGCCTTTGCTTGATGGCAACTTGGGAAGCATTGTCCAGTGTTGTAGCAGCAGCATTAGCAAATGGCGGAGCTCCATGTCTTTTCTACAACTAGTAAGTAATATTAGCCACACGAAAGAGACTAATCTCATTGACATTTGTGCAGCTGCATTTCGTTGATCGGGAGTTTGGCGATATCATCATCACTAGCTGAAATTGCATCCATCTGGCCGACGGCTGGCGGTAAGTGATAACCCAACAAACAAAATCGTTTCAGAATAATGTCTAACGCTGGCGACATGGCATAGGACAATATCATTTCGTCGCTGCTCTGGCCCCAAAAAGCCAGATGAAGATTGCATCCTGGTTCACAGGTTGGATCTCTATCGGTGGACAAATTGTTCTTACAGCATCAGCGGCATTTTCCGCAGGACTGCAATTCCAAGGCCTTGTAACACTCAATAATCCAGATAGCTATGTGCCAACAAGATGGCAGGGTATGCTATTCTACTGGTTGGTCCTTCTATACTCTGCTGCTGTGAATATATGGGGATCGAAGATACTTCCACACACAAACTTGGCGTCAGGTAACTTTCCCCAAAGCATAATAAGATAATCCAACAGAGCTGATAGTCTTAGGCATTCTACATTTAGCCGGTCTCATAGCAATCATGGCAGTACTCGGAGTAATGGCACCCAAGCACGATGCTCATTTTGTCTTCACAGAGGTAACAAATACCAGTGGCTGGGAAAGCGACGGAGTATCATGGCTTGTGGGTCTCTTGAGTGCTGTATATCCATTCCTTGGGTAAGTTGTATCCTAGCTCGCTTATTACTTTGTACTGACTACTTCGCAAAGTTATGATGCGGCTTGTCATTTAGCAGAAGAGATGCCACGACCTGCACGAGATGTCCCAATTGCTATGGTCGGGAGCGTTGCTGTGAATGGAATATTGGGACTTGGGTATTGCATCATGCTGTTGTATTCCCTTGGCGACTTAAATGAACGTAAGCAATTATTTTTCTATCATTTTCTATCCATGAGCGCCCTGACGAAATAGCATTCGGTCTTCGGAAGATCCAAGGAGAGAAAGACTGCTGATAGCTGTAATTCTAGTACTTGCATCCCCGACCGGCTTCCCATTCATGCAGCTATATCAAAACGTTACAAATAATACTGCTGGGGCAACCATTATGATCCTGGCCGTCTGTTTTATTGCCGTAGCTGCTAACGCGGCTGGTTGTACCTCAACCTCAAGAACATATTGGGCATTTGCTCGGGATTCCGCAACTCCATATTCGAGGTATTTCGCTCACATCAGCCCGACCACACAAGTACCTGTTCGGGCTATTGTAGCCTTGAATATATTAGAAATGCTACTTGGTCTGATATACCTCGGGAATAGTACTGCATTCAATGCCATCGTATCGATGTCCGTTCTTGGAATGTATGCATCCTATCTCGTGCCAATTATCTACATGATAATCTGTGGTAGAAAAAATATCAAGAGAAGCCAATATGGACCGTTTAGGTTAGGTGACACACTGGGATTGATAGTCAATGTCATTGCTGTTGTTTGGCTTCTCGTGGCGATAGTATTCTGCACTTTTCCCAGTGTACAGCCTGTCACCGCACAGAATATGAACTACAGCGTGGTTGTCATGGGCGGATGGTTGTTTTTTGGTGCGATATTTTATTTCTGCTTTGGAAGACGGGAATATAATGGACCTATCGGAATGATTGAAATGTAGAGGTGGTAGCATTATAGGATCGAATTTGATAAGCGTAATGATTTCTTTTTTTAACGAACTGAGCTATGGGACTTAGAGATCCCACTGCTGATCACTCTCAAGTAAAACTCGAAGTTCTTCATCTAGGATATAAAATTCATCAGAAGAATCTCCAAATCCTCTCAAAAACTCCCAGTCCTCTGCTGCTCCAGGTTTCGCTGTGCCAGGAGTAGTGTCTGCTGTCGAATGTCGGGTATACATTAATTCTTGCTCAGATAAAAGCTGTGAGGATGTTGATTCCTGGGCATCAACAGCTGCGGCTGCATTAACTAGAGTTGTCATATTAACATCCCGTGGCATTGCTGATACTTCAAAGATTAGCCACAAACTTGTGAATTGTAGAATCAAGGACATACAATCTACCAAAAGCTGTTGGCGAGCTCCAGCACTATTCCAACCTTTTCCAAGAACAGAAAGCCAGTGAATGCACATCTTGAGACGACGTTGTGATTCTGCATTATCACCTCCATCCGGTTGCTTCGATTGATATAAAAGCGTGCTTGCAGCTGTAAAAATACTAAACACCATGTCACATGGCAGACCATAGAAATGATCGAAGTACTTCTCCAAGATAGCACAAATTGCATTGGCACTATTTAGGCAAATCTTGAGCGGGTGCGCCGATGCATTGGTACTTGCAGGGTTTGATATCCACCGAGCAATGAAAGGGCGATGTAAAAGAATCACTCCTGAGTGCATGACCTAGATTCAATGAGCAAAGACCAGACATCAACAAATTGCACACTTACAACATAGTTAGTAACGACACCAGGAACTGACGTCACATCACTGCTCAAATCTAAGCGTAAGGGGGAAGCTTCAGTATCGCTCTCCCACTTCTGAAAAGAAGACCATAGCTCCATACGTTTTCCTTCACCAAAGCTTCGATCATCCCGGATTGCTCTCCGGCTCATCAATCCATACACTTCTCTCGAAAGTCTTTCCATTGTGACTGAAAGTTGAATAGTCGTCACAAGGATTGAAAGTGTATGCATCTTGCCAACAACATTTATATTAGTCGTATTCTGTCGCTTCATTCTACTAGGAAGTAGTTCAAATTCATCCGCCTCGGAGGTAGAGGGATATGGAGTGTCAGTTTCCTCGATTCTTAACATCACTGGCCCCCCCATTTCGCAAGAAATCATCTTCTCGAGAATGAATAGATTCCACCAGAGACGATAGCGAATTTCACACTGTGGACCATGCGCTTCGTGAGGTCTATGCAGGCGTAACTCGATAGCCATTGATGACGCAAGTCCACAGAGAATCGCCGCTCGTGAATATTCAGCTACTCCATGCTGCTGCAGTGAAAGTATTGTCAATGTTTGGCAATTTACGATTGAAGGAGTGAAAGCATTCTGCAATGATTTATCGCTGGTATCATTGCTTCTTTGTAGCAAGTTCAGGGATTCCTCGAAATAAAAGCGAGGCTCTTCCGATCTCGTGATGTGCGGGTCATCGAATGGCTGTGAAACCGGTTGAAGCTTTTCTACACAAGCTGCGATGGCGAACATTGCACATGCCAAGACATTTGGGATGGTTGGTGAAGGGTACGTATAATCGAATGAAGTGTACATTGGTTTGTACAGAAACGGCCATATTGGATGAATACAATCGAAGTAAGTTTGAAACAAACGTTTTGTTACCTCAGCATTGAAAGGATATTTCTTTGGTCCGGCATCTTTTCTTTGCGACGATGAGCTATGGGTATAACCTGAGGATGGCCTGACAGAGCCTTGGAGATTGAGTGGCGTGTCAGAGCATGTAACAGGAAGCCGACTACCTCCTAAAGGTTGTTGAATAGGCGATGGGTGAGATGAGCTTTCACGACCGGCAGTGTTTGGGCTGATATGTTCCAATGAGTATCAAGTGTTCCCAAGTTACCCAATTGACTACGCACCTTCCATCATCATTGAGTTTCCGTGGAAAATGGCCACGTTTTGATATACCATAAGAACATTCTCCGTTTCTCTTTAGGCAAGGTCCGCACACGGGAGCCCCGCCATCACACTGTGTGAATTGACTAGTCAATGGCTAGATTCATTCTTGCGTGTACATTGTACTGGAGAAAGTAAGATTTTACCTTTATTTTCTTAATCCCGCATGGTTTACAAGCTTGCGATATTCTCTTTCGGCTTGACATGTCGAGTAAAGGGTTGTCGTCGCCAATTTGATCGTATTATGTTATGTTTGTCGGAAGTGAGGGTGGAGAAGACACTAAAGATTCTACGGGAGACAACAAGTACCGAAACGCGAATGTCCTGGTCGAGATATGAGAGGGGCCGAGGGGCGGAGAATGTCAATGGGGTGGGATGGATAGATGAGTTTAAAACTATAAAATTCTGTCCCAGTTATCCGATAAGATAGATAATGATGGTTAACCCGAGCGAGTTATTTGTTCAACTTATCAGTAAAAGGGGTCGTGTCAACGTGCACACACATACACACACACAAGCACACCTTCAACTTTTGTTTGATTCGAACAGAAGAAGACAGACTGGTGAAATATGTACCTGCCGGTTCAACCGGAAAGTGTCTAGATCATCACCCGGTGTCTCGGGTATTAGAAGACAACCAACAAGCCTTCAATCCATCCAGAGGGGAAGGGAAAAGAAAGCAGGAAGGAGGGTACAATCTTCCAAGGAAACGTGTTCCGCAGTTTCTATTGCTCACTAAATAGCTACCATCGAATGAATACAATGTATTTGAAGTAGCTATGCATTTTATATTGCTGTCAATTTTGAATTTATAGAATCTATTGCTGTTGTGGCACCCACTCAGCCCCTGCTCTGTGATACGCTCCCATGCAACAACCCGAGAATACCGGATATCACATTGCATGTTCAGCCGTCTTCTCAGTGCTTACCGGCCGATTTCGCCATCTCGATGCATCATACAATTGAATATGGTAAGAGAGCATGAACGTTGGTGCGGGGTTGGCGTGGATTTGACTGTTCAAGCGTCGGGATTATGTGTGTACATGGCGGCGCAGCTGTGCAACCGCACCAGTCGCCAGTAGTAGGCATGCAATTCATGTGTCGAGTTTGAAGGCAAATGCCCTCACTTCCATTGTAGAGGTTGACGAGGCCAAGTTCAGAGGCTCCAACAACTTAGGCACAGTGACAATACTGAATACTAGACAACTAGCC